>JAODGC010033464.1:62195-76753 GCA_027574925.1 Ecitoglossa quadriceps | reverse complement strand
CACTCAGCACCTTCAAAAACAGTCAAAATTATCATAATTTGTACACAGTATTGTTGTAGTATTCTAGCCTAGAATTCCAATTATAAGTGAGCAGTAGCAAATGTATCACTCTCTTTCCGAATTGAGGTGAACAATTCAATACTTCCAGTAATTATCGGAATTGCGCCAGTGAGCACAGGTGTGCCTAAAGTGGGCAGCACGACAAATAGAATCGAACACGCAATATTTGTTCTTCTCTTAGGTCATCCAATATTCATCACGGTGCGATAATGGAGTTTACTTGGTGATAAATGTATTGCCACTTTATTAATATCAACATATGCCATCCAACAAATGAGGAATAAGCCGCCCCGCTTTGGGTTTGAAGTAATATGATGTAATTGATTCCTGAGTTGACAGTTGTCGAAATGTAGGCGAAGGAATCAATCATTTTAATTGGCCAAGTTGGGATAACTCTTTCATTCTTAATTACAACATTCGTCGTTCGTTTTCACTTGGAGGGGACTAAATATAGTTTTTATGGCGCTCCGCACTAATTACCAAAATTTGTGACTGCAGGTTGAGCATTTAGCACGCCGCCCAATGTCTTGGGTAAATCCATCTTGTTGGTAGATTAGATCTGCGTTTGAAAAGCACATTGCCGCTGTCTAGGTCGAGAAGGCTAGCATTTCCTCTGCGTATTTTTAAGCCGAAATTATACGAAGTTCAATGGCGCATCCGCATCAGGAGCGCATCAACCGGTTGGATGCTAGAAGAGCAATGCGTAGGACGAGGATGGGACAGGAAAGAGTTAACTCGACACGCATTAAAAATAGTTAATAATGTAAAGTGCAATTAGTGTCCCAACCCTACCTCAGAGCCGAAGAATGTTGTATTATAAACTGTAGTGTAGTTCAATTCAAAATGTGCCCCTATTTGTCTTTGCCATGTTGACATTAGACATGATTTACTAATGTTACCATCCCATTAGAGGATTAATTCCCGATGGAAAAACCTAGTCTACGTGAGTTTCACTATTCTTTCATAGCTGTTAGGGAACTGTACAAATTGGAAACTGGTAATTATCAATTTTAATTAAACTTGCTTTCTGTTTGCTTGCGAAACCGCTGTTGGAATAACAATAGTTGGTATTGTTTGTAGTGAAAATAGCGATTGCAGAAAACGTGTAAAGTTGCACGCAGTTGCACAATTTCAATTCGCATGCAGCACATGCACGGACAAACAAACTGTGGACATCGAACAAGAAACGTGGACAGGTCGAGTGAGCAGAGAGGATGCTCGTAATTAGCGACTGCCAACGACCAGTCCACGACTTAATTTCATGATAATTAGCTGGAAAATATATTTTACATGATGTGCACGGAGGGAAAGATGGTATTGCGGATATTGGTTCGAATCAATCAATCAAACGGAATAGAATAGTATTTTGAATGCATTTTGGAGGTATAGTATTGCAATGACCTTCAGTTTGGTTCTATGTTTATCATATAAGAGGAATAATAATGTATTGAGGAGGAAAATATCGATTTGGATTTGTAAGCACCAAAAATAGTCAGATATTGGCTTTGGCACCATATAAAAATGGTCATGCAAGCTTGTCCTAAAAATGCATTTTCACATGACTCCGTGAGTCGATAACAAAGTTTCCATTCTTGTTCTTTTCAAAATGTGACGTGCCATTGGTGAAGCTTACGGTTGAGATACCTGTAAGAATCAACCTTTGTTGACCTGACTGCTGACTTTGTCTGCGCTTCTTCTCACATTTTTACTCTTCCCTTTGCTTTTGTGTCTTTTGTTTGGTTTCTTCACATACTACAGAAACTCCTCTTTACTCGGCTGCACACGTGAGGCAATACCAACAGAGAAATTACATTATTTTGAAGGATTTTTCATATAATTGTGTATAACGTTTTTTGGCTTCTTGCTTGCTTGAGTGCCCTGTAATATTAGTTGAAACATGACATCTGTGAATGGGATTCCAAAGAAAAAAACGATAACGAATTTGAAATAGCGCAAAACCCAACGATTACCAACCGCTGTTTTCTAGGTCGAATACTTTAGAGAAATTGAAGAAACATGAAGCCAAGAATTAAAGTCGACTTTTAGAATGAATTACAACAGACTGACAAATTCGAAAATGTTGTAGCAATAAATGTTAAAGCATCAATAACATTAACACTAAAATGATTACTTGTATGAAATTATTGATGAGCACGTTTCTCGTTTGACCACCATGTTGGCATAATTTGAGCTGCGCGCATTTAGTTTTCATATAATTAAATTGCCGACGTTGACAATAATTATACTTGCATTTGCGCAATTACAAAATGTGGTTGCGTCTTGCCCACATCAGCAGATGCTTTACATAATTTAACAATTTAATTGCAAAAATATTAGATAATTTAATTAAATGTCATAATTAATATTAACTTGGTGATGGTACTATACATTTTAGAAATTCTATCTAAATTAATTTGATTTCGAATTGCAAACTGTGTTTTAGGATAATGAATTCACCAAACATTTTGTTCATTTATCAAGCTCATGACTTGCAAGGCGTCGACTATAAATCTAATTGCAGATAACCTGAAATTAAATCCATTTATCGCTCAGTCTCTGTTTGTTTTTCAAACGTACGAATCTGCAGTTCATATGCGTAGAACGACAGTGACGCAATGAATGTAATCAGTGTTTAATTTCATGAAATGAATCAGGGATTTTATGATTACGCTTTGTTTCTCAGTGCATAGCACAATTAGACCACACTTTTGTGTTCTTTCTAGTGATGAAGTTTAAAAGAGTTGGATATTAATTGTACTGGGGGGTGTACTGAAGGCCACCGAATCCCAATTGTCTAATTGAGTGGATCTCAAAGGCGATTAAAGTATATTGGCTGTGGTATGCGGTACCGCATTCCAACGGGGATTAATCAAGGTCGTCTGAGGGATTAAGGGTTACCCTTTTCCGGTACCGCATTCCAATTGGACCTTAGGTGCATCCAACGTAGTATCCATTAGTTTTAACCCGTGAGCAGAAATATTTCACCAAGTTGTGTTTCAAAATGACCATTTCATAGGCAAACCATAATAAATTGGTAAATGTCCGGATTAGAATTACAAAATGCAATTATACGAATCTACTGATTTAATGTCTGTTTCTGGATTAGGCAGTCGTAAAAGCAGAGATTTAATTATTGTGCAAGTCGCAAGTTGTGTGCGTAAATATAGTCGTAGAAAATCCAGTGGAACAAATGGCTTTGTAGTTCTCTCTTTTCTTTCTTTTTTTTTTTGTTTGCTGGACATGGTCACGCTTTGGAAGACATGACGGCTTTAAATTAGAATGATTGTTACTTGCTTTCGAAGCATGTTTTTGCGTTAAGCATGATTTTATCAGCTTATTATGTCTCTACATAAGTGGATTGAGAGCATTGTTTGCATTTTATTTATATGCTGCAATCAAATTCTGATGCGACATGCGTGTATAAATAAATGCACGCGTTACACGCCTTCCAAGCCGTCGAAGAGCGTTCGGAAATAGGATTAGGAATAAGACTTATAAATAAATTAATAGGCGAACGCAAAGGACGCGTCGCAAAAGACGCATTCATTGTTTCTCAACTACTGCTATACGGTTGAAGAAAAAAACAGATGTGACAATCTGGCAGGTAGGAACTTCAAGGGGAATTCAGCAAATGAAGAGGTTTTTTTTAAGCACATAGGTCAGTTATTCATTGTGTGGAAGTGTGTTTTTAGGGTGTTTAGGATCACTTTGGACAATTCTTGGACGCACTGAGACATCCAGTATATAATGTACTTGTCTACATGTTACCTAACAGACACCTACGTCCTATAAAACGCGTGTCATCTGTTTCCCATTCTTGTTTTATTTGTCGTTCAGTTGTTTCTTCTGGCTCTAAATGCATCGATTGTAATTTATTTCCCAGTTGCTTCAAAGGCATACCATCTTTGTACTTTCAACTCGTGCATGTTGATGCTTAATTGATTATGTCACCGATCGGTTTATTGTTACTTGCTGGCAATTTATTTACCTGACCGCAACGCGAACTGTCACATCATCGTCATCCATGATGAAGAATTGATGATCCTATTGATTAATCCCCGATATCACCTGTAAATGAAAAATTCCGTTAATCTACTTCAAGTGGTGCAATATGGGACAATAATATTATTAATATGCTAAGTAGATCCTACGCTAGACCCACTTAAATCTAGTTCCTTCCATTTAAGTCAATTTCTCAACCTAAACAATATGATCGTGGATGCTTGCACAATATTATTATTTTGTGGTATCTCTTGGTTGCGTGGTGGAAATGGATAGGTCTAAATTAAGGTTATACCTGAAGCTCCTCTCGTTGTGGCAGCTACAGAAATAACACATGCTGTTATTCGTCGGATGTTGCAATGAGATCTTCATCTCATCAGGTGTGAATCCTTAGAAGCAGCATGTAGTTGATGCAGCTTGTGCACATGTGCACATTATACGAGCTGTGCGATTACGTTGTCCGCCTGCAGTTATTGCAGCAGTAGTCCACAGCACGAGTGAAAGTGAATGAAAAACGCGGGTCTCGCCAACCATCAGCCCACACTACTTGTTACACGGTGTTACCAGCTTGAAGGAGTTATAATTCTGCACGGCTTTTTACTTTGTTTAACTTGGGATGGGAATCATGACTCTTGCACTGACCACTCTGTACTCCTGAAACTCTTCCAGCAATCAAATCCAGGGATTTAGTTGAGAGTTACGTTGCATTACAATTCATGGTGAGTTCATTTAGTAATGATTACAGTGATTATAACTAAATTATAAACTTAGGTGAATTACAGGCGCATCCAGTGTTCTCAACAGGATGTTGGTACGTTTTTCAACTTGTTACGTTATTTTACGTGCTTTCCAATGTAATAATATGTGCGATCGCCGACGCGCTCTCGACTTGTTTAAGGTAATGATCGAAATGTTTGAGCACTTTAAGCGGTTTGGAGCGACTCCGACCGTCACCTACGAGCTCACTGGCCAAACTCACGCGCCGCGGTACTCACCGCCACCATCCTCTCCTCTTTTCACGTTTCGAGCGTTTTCCGCAGCTCACGGTTGGACGTGGTCGTGCCGCTCGTGCTTTTGCTCAATTTTTTCACTTTGTGTTGCTTCAATGCCTAGTTTGCGTTGTTTGCACCTAGCACATCGAGGTAGAAGACCATCATGGTCATTTAGGGTTGGAGGATGAAATAAACGGGCGGAAAGATACACCACGAGGAGGGAGATAAGCAATCCTAAAGACGATTTAGGACGTATTCTGTTACCACAAAACCATTTGCCAGGAAAACAATACACTAAGGCACATAAGGGTCATCATAAATTATAGAACTTCATCTCTCAGGTACCGTTAGCTCTACCATCATCTCTAAAACTGGTCACGAATTGCAAATGGATGTGCTTAAGTCTTTTCTGGTCGATAACATTGCATTGTTCACCAAATGACCTCTCCATCATACAATTTCTTTCATTGTCACCTGATAATATCCTTTTCACAACATGTCAAAATACCTTGAATTGCCTCTGATAAGTATAATGAAGTATTTGTGTAATTTCGTGCGTTTTACTTGATATACATTGATAATGCTTAAAATAGCTCAAATGCTAAGTTGATACTTGTTGGTTGGATTTTGGTTTATCGGGTTATTTGGAGTGGTTCAAATGTAATGTAGCTTGTTTCGTTCCGCTTGAGCGAGTAGGCAACCTGTCGTGCATTGGCCCTACCTGTTTGCTATCAACTTGAGCAATGTTTTGGAGTTGAGAACAATGAAAGTCGATAAACTTGCTAATCACCGACTTGTAGTTCAATTGGGGGTCACTTTGGTAGGTTCATAGCATACGTGGGCTCAAAATAACTTACACTTGTTTCAAATTCAAGTTGTAAGCATGCATAGGAGTAGAGCGAAAGGAAATAACATTTAGAGCTTTTGGTTTTTACTTAAATGCAGTAATAACATGTACACGCGGTGATATCTTCGGATCAAATCGTTGAGTTACATAAGAACATGTAGATTCTAGGAAAGAAAAATTAGTTCAGGTGATGTCTTAAAATTCAAATCTAATACCTTGTTTTAGAAACAAAAGACGATCCAAGAGCACAATGGTCTCTAATAATGGGGCAAACATATGCCTTAATGCAGAAAAGGCTAGTATTTTATGAAAATCTTCTTCTTCGTTGATATCTTCTAATAGATGATCAATATTCCTTTGTTTTTGATCTAACATAATCACTAAATCAGGAAGGGACTGCTTAATATACTCCTGGAAATTTTGTACTCCTCCAGTCCCAGTTGTCTTGACATTCCTTCTTCTCTTCTCTTTATATTCAGGTGCGACATCTACCATGAACTTTTCAACTAAAGCTCTATAAAAGTCGGCTTTGAAGCTTTCCTTTTCATTCATAAGTCGCTCCTGGTGGGTTTCAATTGCATGGAGAGCTAAGCCAAGCTGATATCTTCCCATGTACATTTCTTCGTCATTTGCGTCATTTTCCTTGAGTTTAGCCAGTTTATTCAGTGGGAATCCAATGTAATC
Organism: Ecitoglossa quadriceps; assembly: GCA_027574925.1. Lineage (NCBI taxonomy): Eukaryota > Metazoa > Arthropoda > Insecta > Coleoptera > Staphylinidae > Ecitoglossa > Ecitoglossa quadriceps. The sequence goes on along the minus strand of JAODGC010033464.1, from coordinate 70,168 downwards.
AACTGGGGCTGATGATGGATTCTCCATTGATCCATAAATTGACACTTTATTATAACAACACGATGCCATATTAATGAAGAAACAATTTTCTGTTGTCTTATAAAGACTCAACATGGTTGGTGCTAGATTTCCGCATGGATGCAAACCAACAAGTCCAAACTTAAAATTACTCATTTCGACAAGCTCCTTTTGATCCCGATAAGCTTTCGTGATTAAACTGAGCAAATCCTTTGAAGTCATGGCGGGTTTAATTTCACTTGTAATTCGTAGGACGCTAGCTTTTATTGGTATCGAATATTTCGGGTCCCTTCGTGCCAAGCTTTGCAGTAGTTTAATGAATTTTTGATCCAAACGCCTGGGGAAATCGATTTGATATTAATTTAGAAAGTATTTCCAAGTTTAGGCCTACTTACAAAGCTTCCTCAGTCATTTTTTCTTCTTTTTCAATACTAACAACATTAATCCCATAGAAATAAACAAGACATCTACTCAAATGACCCAAACCAGCTCCAATATCAACAATGAAATCAACTTTCTTAACTAAACTAGCCTTAAAGCATAAATCACCCATTATGACAATCTCAGCTAGTTTCTTGTCTTTGCATTTGTACTTTAAGAAACTCAGTGGAGGCCTTTTCTTGTTCAAAGTCATTAAATTTTCATAGAAGGGAAACTGTTTTATTTCCTTGTCATATAGAATATTATAATCTCTAATATATTGTTGGTTTGCATTGTTTACAGGGTAAACTGTCGAATGACGATGGTATTTCCCTTGCTTTCGGCTCAAGGTAAGTGCTTTCACTTCATTTCGGATGTTCAATAATGATCTCGGTAAATTAGGTAGTGATTTATCAGTTTCCTCTGCGTTCATAAACCTGGCAAGTTCATCAATAGTCAGCTTCATGAAATACTCACGCCAATCAATAGGCACCAGACTCCAATAATCTCGATTGAAAAATTGAACTATTTCACTATCTAGGATTCTAGAGTAAGGTTTGATTACATTCCAAGCATGACTAATTCGTGTCTTGATCTCTTCTGACGTGAAATTAAGTGTGTCTTCATATTCTGCTCGAAATTCTCGAGCATTACATTCGATTGGGGTGATTTCCATCGTTCTAGGCAATAGGAGAAAGAATGAATTGCATCTGTTTGAAAACGGCGGCTTTTCCAGCGCATGCGCTAGTTGTTGGGCTGGCACCAGAGACGTAGTAGTATAATTTCACGTGTTGTGAAATTATACAGAGTTCCTCTACGAAAACAGCTGCGTTGTCTCGTGTAAGCACATTATAATTATTGCATACCGCATGTGGAATGTTTAACGAAACTATCGTCGGTACCTTTTAACTACTTTTGTGCGCCTATTAAACTCAGTGTTTGCGATATAAATAACCTGTACACGTAGTCCCCGACCTCGCGCCAGTTGGCTACCGACCACCCACTGCTCAAGTTTCGTGTTTTGTGAGCCTTGCTGTCTCCTTAGTGCCTTCCCTGACGCTATCCTTGATGGTTTTGCCATTCGCGTTCTTTCGTTCATAAGCAGCTAAGCAGTGATCTAGTCGATGCAACAGTCCGCAGTTCCTCCTATCTCACAACAGAAGTTACTTTGAATTCAGTGATCTTGTCGTGTAATGAATCCACGATGATGACAAAGTATAAATGTGTACTTCATTCCGACAATCAGTGGCTGGTCTGCTCCCCAATAAGTGACATAATGGGCAACTAATAACTGACGAATCCCAAGGCTGGTAATTACTAAATTTGACCCATAACCGTTTAGTAATCTTTGACAACGACGATGAATTCGATAATGTCGTTCTCCAACAACGAGCGAACGAATATCTTTGCTTCGCTGAATATGTTTGGTACTCCTTCGACCACATCGACACATCCGCATAACGGAAGTAATAGCCGACTTGACGAGGCCGATGGTGCAGAAGGGGAAGGCAAAGTAAAGAACAGACTACTCTCTATGTGGAACAATGTGAAATATGGTTAGTTATTGAAGAAATTCCTAATATAGGACGTGTCGATACAACATCATTCATACTTCTAACCAACAGTTGTCATTACAGGCATGAAACTCAAAACCAATTTCTCAAAGGAATCTCCAGTGTGGCTGCTTGGGAAGTGTTATCATAGGAAGGAAAGTCCTGATGTTACTGAAATGGGCACAGATGTAGCCGCATTCACAAGCCAAGCAAATGTAATTATTTGCTTTCAAATAGGATAAGTATAAATGCAGATTTGCCCCCTGGTTCAGCACAATTCAATATCAGCTGCTTGCAACAGCAGGATGAATCAGGAGATAAACACTATTTGCTTGGAGCAAATAAGATCTCTTATTAACAGTCCATTAACTACCTTAAGTAGCCTGCTAATTAAACATTGTTACATGTACATGTTTACACTGTAAACTTTTAAAAGTGGCTGTTTTTTCCAATTTGTATTGTACAGCATACAGCTTATATTTTGAAATCACAGTTTATGTTTATGATTGTAATGTTGGCTTCAAGTTGCAAAACAGTTTACTGCAATATCCTTGCATCATGTTGCAGTTATCAGCCGACGAAGATGAAGGTCTCGAAGGCTTCAAAGCGGACTTTGTTAGCCGTATTTGGATGACCTATCGACGCGAATTTCCGTTTTTGAACGGGTCGAACTTTACCAGCGATTGCGGTTGGGGCTGTATGATTCGTAGTGGGCAAATGTTGCTTGCGCAAGCGTTAGTCAATCATTTTCTGGGAAGAGGTAACAACAAAATAGGAATAAAGCACTAGGATGATTTCATCAGTGGAATTTTCTACTTTTAAGCCTGGAGGTGGAATTCCGATGGTCTATTCGAATCTAGCGAGGAAGCTAGCAAAGAAATAACACATCGGAAAATAATCAAATGGTTTGGTGATAAGCAAAGCCATGTGAGTCCCTTTTCCCTCCACTCTCTCGTAAGCCTTGGGGAAAGTTCCGGGAAGAAAGCTGGTGATTGGTATGGACCTGGCTCTGTTGCACATATTTTGAAACAGGCCGTGAAGGCAGCAACTGAACTCAACCAAGAATTCGAATCCTTTACGATCTGTGTGGCACAAGATTGCGCGGTGTATACTCAAGACATCTTTGACGAGTGCGATCTTCCTGGGAAGTGGAAGGCGTTGATTTTACTAGTACCAGTACGACTGGGAGCTGAGAAATTCAACCCAATCTACGCTCCTGCCTTAACTGCTTTGTTAACCTTAGAGCAATGCATTGGAATCATCGGAGGAAGACCTAAACATTCACTCTACTTTGTTGGATACCAGGATGATAAACTCATACATCTTGATCCTCATTATTGTCAGGAGGTGGTTCCAGTATGGAGCGACAACTTCTCTCTTCATAGCTTCCACTGTAGGTCTCCAAGGAAGTTACACATAAGCAAATTGGACCCATCATGCTGTGTTGGGTTCTACTGCGCGACCAAGGCTGATTTTCTATCGCTCATTGACATGGTGAAAACTACGATTAATGCAGCTACCAAATCCACGCAGACCGGAATGGAGTATCCCTTGTTTGTCTTCTGCAATGGGCATTCAAAGGATTCCAGAATGTCTCCTAGGCGGTACTCGATACCACCTGATATGGAGTACAGCACTGATAGTCTTGACAATGACTATGTCGAGACCGAGGAATTTGAAGTCTTATAACTAACAATTGCTAACTCCTCAAAGACATCACTCGTTATTTATTTGTTGTTTGCAATTGTCACGTCTCCAAATTATCGTTCATCAAATCTCATCGTTATTATCACTCATATCGAAATTGATTTGCCATGGATTTAGCATGTTTGGCTCATGCTACTACTCATCAAATGGGCTGTTGTCTAGTGAAAACTCTTATTTATTCATCGTTGTACAATATGATTAAAAAAACCCTTTAAAATATGTTACACTGCTATAAAATTACTTAAGTGATGTGAAGTGTTGGTGTGCGCGCTCGTCTAGTGGGAGACAAAACCATGTCAACCGGGAACTAGGGTAGCTAAGTTACATTTTCTGTTGGCCCGTCAACTGGATCGGGATGTGCCGGATGAGGCATTCGAGGACTTTGGGCCATATTTCATCGGAAGTACGTCCCTCAAAGTCCTCCAAAATACCTTTTTCCCGGAAGTAATCAATTACAGGTTGGGTTTTTGTGCGGTAGTCTTCGAGTCTTTTTTGAACTGTCTCTGGTTTATCATCGTCGCGTTGGACTAGATCCTCTCCAGTTACATCATCTTTACCCTACAATAATAATTCATAAGCAACCACATTTATACCAGACTTTTAAATTACCGCAATTTTGGGTGCATTAAAATCAATATTATACACCCTTCCACTAGGAAGATGCACCCATCTGTTTTTAACGCGATCAATAATAACATCGAAAGGCACTACTAGGTTGATGGCCAAATCCAGCGGCTGTTGAGCCCATAAAGCTTCACATTGTGACCTTGTGCGTGGGAAACCGTCGAGCAACCATGGACCCCGGGCGGAATTTATCTCATTCATGATGAATTTTATCATCGTATCATCAGGCACGAATTTGCCGGCTGAGATGTATTTGTTTACCTCATTACCGATCTCTAGATAGATACAGAAAAACAAATTGTGACAAAATTTATTTACTGCAGCAAGGTTTCACGTTTGGTTGTGAGAATTACCTGTTTTGTTTTTAATTTGTAACCGCAATTTGTCACCACTTGAAATGTGCTCCAAACTGAACTTATTTATAACTCTAGAGGAAATTGTGCCCTTTCCAGAGGCAGGTGCACCTAAAATCACAGATCTGAACATGTTCATCGCCATTGTAAACTCTGTGGTAAACAGTTCTTCTACGATGCGCACCGTTCAGACACTAATAACTCCTCTAAACACTAGATACACTCTTTGCTGCACATTGCACAGCGTGAACTTTGGAATCTATACACTGAATTTCACAATGCGTTATCGAAAAGCTAAATTGTACTTCGATGTTTATCTATTTTGTTCTGTTTGTGCGCTGAGAGCGTAATGTTAAACCACGTGGCTCGGCTCAAGCGCACAATTCTCAATGCTCCTTGCAACAGTTGGTCGCATCATCCCCTTGAAAATCAATAAGGAAGTATGAACAGCGAATACAATCTGGTCGCACATGCTCTTTCACAGCGAGGTGATGTCAATGGGCGCACTTTAAACTTGTTTTGTTCGTATATTGCTAGAGAAGCACGTGAAATACTTTAAAGTACATGAGGCCTATTCAGCAATAAGTACAAGTGACGGATGTGTGAACATGATACTAGCAGGACCTGCATGCCTGCAGGGGACACAATTAAAATAGAACGCATTTCAAATACTAGTTTATTTTGCTTTTACTTGGAGTGCAAATAGATGGTGCTGTGGGTTTCACCCAACGAAAATAATGTGGTCCGACGTCATGAATCGTTCGAGGATGTATCCCACCATGGGGCTACTAGGCGTGAGCAGTTTTTCAAAATTTGAAATGAGTTTATTTATATTGCCATGCGGAAAGTAAGCAAGCAGTCGCGGAGGGGGCTAGAGGAGGCGGCAACAGCAGCAGAATAACTGAGCCTGACGTGTCTCTCTTGTTACTACCTATGTTGCTATGTCCACCACTTCGAAATTTCAATCACCAATGCATTCAGTAACGGGAACCTGCGCATCGCAAACTTGTTTCTCGCTAAGTTGGATTAATGAATAGATTAATGTACAGCAGGGACGTGGTAGGAGAAGTTATAATGCGGCATATTCAAGTAACTTAGAAAATGCCATGTCGCGAACTCGACGTAATCTTCACATACGAGCAGTCGGCGCGCGGCTGTGACATGTTAGACTTTATTGACATTTTACTGCCAAATTTTTAAACCTCTCGGGTTACATTAAATTAAGGAAAATGTTGGCACGTTGTGGCCGTCTATCCGGCAGTTTCCTGCGCAATAAAATCGTAAGTGAAAAGTTTGCTCCCACCAAGAGTAGGCAATAATCTGATCCTTTCAGCAGTATAGGTCCTCTCTGCTTAAAAATTATCATGTCCGTGGGGTGATCCAGGTAGAGAACAAGTTTCAAACGTCAAGGACGCGTAAGTTGCACACTTCGGTGCCGTTGGCCGCTAATGTGGCATTCAAATTATCTGACATCGGGGAGGGCATTCGCGAGGTGGCAGTGAAGGAATGGTTCGTAAACGTGGGTGATAAAGTCAAACAGTTTGATAACATCTGTGAGGTGCAAAGTGACAAGGCTTCTGTGACGATCACAAGTCGGTATGATGGAGTCGTCACTAAATTGTACTATAAAGTAGATGATACTGCACTGGTTGGGCATCCGTTAATTGATATTGATGCTGAAGGAGCGGAGGGAGATACCTCAGAGGTTGCTAAACCTGCTGAACAAGTCGCTAATACTAAAATTCTAGAGGAAGTGCAAACACCCTCTTCTGCATCTTACAAACGTAATCTTTGTATACCATCAGTTAGACGTCTTGCAAAAGAACACAACATTAACTTGACCCAAGTACTGGGTACAGGGAAAGATGGAAGAATCTTGAAAGAGGATGTTCTAAACTATCTCAGTGGTCCTAGTTCCTTAGAAGCACCTACAACATTTGAAATCCCGACGCTCGTCCTCAATGACAAAATAGAGGTCATTAAAGGATTCAGGAAAGCTATGGTTAAAACTATGACTGAAGCCAATAAGATTCCAACTTTTGTTTATTCTGATGAAATGATAGTGACCAAACTGTCCAAGTTACGTCTCGAAATTAAGGAACAATCTCTCGCAGCTGGAATTAAAATCTCCTTAATGCCTTTCTTCATCAAAGCTGTAAGTAACGCATTGATCAAATATCCCATACTCAACGCTACCGTAGATGCTACTTGTGAGAATATCACATACAAAGCAGCCCACAATATTGGAATTGCAATGGATACCAACGAAGGTCTTGCTGTACCAGTGATCCATAACTGCCAAGCTCTAAATGTAGTTCAAATTGCTAAAGAATTAAACCGTTTGATGGCTGCTGGCAAAGCAGGCAACTTTACTCCCAAGGATTTAGCGGGCGGAACCTTTGCCATCTCAAATATTGGTGCTATTGGAGGAACCTACAATAAACCAATTATCCTACCACCACAGGTAGCGATTCTTGCGATTGGTGCAGGTAAATTGAGGCCTAGATTTGATAGAGACATGAATGTGGTTCCTGAGCAGATTGTAAGTTTGAGTGGTGCTGCTGACCACAGGGTGGTGGACGGTGCTACAATGGCCAAATTCTCGAATGCGTTCAAGAAGCAGATTGAAAATCCAAATTTGTTGTTTTTGGATTTATAGGAGACCCTGGAGTGACGTAATCGGATATTGAACAAGTTTCAGATTGTTGTAATCGTATTCGTTAATATTAAAGACTTTTATTTGCAATGTTAATTTCATAAATGACGGCATATTTCTGTATAAATCGATAACAAACTATCTATCCCACGCTACCATTTAAGTTAAATAAGCTTAGTCTAAACAAATTAGTACGACACATATAGGTAGATCTATAAGACCAGTAATGGGGATGTGATGATTTATAATTAGTCCTAAGTCACATCAGTTAAGGCGAATCTATTTCAATGCACCATATCTTCTCAACCTCGCAATAACGGACAATAAAATTGATATATGCATGATAACAATAGTCTCAAGTCCTATGCTATAGTATTACTGCTTCTCACGGCTAATTTATAAGGCCTCTCATTCTTTACTCCGCTACAATATCCTGCTGACTGGGAAGACCTGAACAAAAAGTCGTAAGTCGTTAAAATGTAAATAGTTCAAAATTAAAAAAAAAACGACGTTAATATAAAATATTCTTTCATCGGAGCAACTATGCATCTTAAAGAATGTGATGATGACGTTAAAATAATAGTATTAATCTATTCTATCCGTCTAATCTCTTCAAAATTGATGTCTCATCATTGATTGATG
>JAODGC010033464.1:28739-62095 GCA_027574925.1 Ecitoglossa quadriceps | reverse complement strand
ATTGATGTCTCATCATTGATTGATGGATTATCTAAATGTGGATAATTCAGATAATTGTAGAATCACAGAAGCGTTTACGAATCGTCCATCTTATCAATTCAATCTCGTTCGTTTTGTGAATTTTGCCAGCTTTTACACTCATTTGGCTATTAGATTGTGAATTGGTTTGCTGCTGTTGTGTCACTAACAGTTCTACATACGCCTGGTTAATTTCTCTAACCGTCATTGCTTTCTAACCACTGAAAAACGAACACCGTTTAATTAGGTTGACGCAGCCGCACATTGACTTACGTTACTTTCTTATGCGCCAGCTTGCAGTTCACGTAAGGGTTTTGAAGGATCTTTGGTTGGGTCTCCATCACTCGCAGAAGGAGCTCGTCGAGATAATCCTCCAGGTCCTTAAGTTTCTTCTTGTTGTGCTCGAGATCGCACTGGGTATCGTTCAAAAGTAAAATAAGATCCTACAAACAATGGGTTAAACATTATTGTGTAGAAAATGGCATGATTATGGAGAACAATTACCTCTCTTGTTTTCCCCTCATACTTCTGTAACAGCTCATTGGAAACTCGATTGTTCGAACTGGTTGAATTGAGAATTTCACTTTCGCCACCAATGATGACTCTTTCGTGCTTATCGTGCTTGTCCTCGTGCTTATCTACCAATTCAATCCCATTAGTAACCGCGGCACCGTCATCGCCATCATAAAATGTATAATTGCTAATTAATGTCACCTCACCTTTGCGCAAATTTTTCAATTTCGTAAACATGCTCTCTTTTAACTTTTCCTTTTCTTTCTCTTTATGTGGAAGCTCTGGTGTTTTGTTGGGCGTTTTACTCGCAAATGTGATGTCCTCAATGGGTATCTCTTGCATACTCCGCGATAGTTCATGCGTATCTTCCTCCTCCTCAATCCTGTCAGATAATTTCGGAGATTCCCATGACCTTTTATTCGGACTCTCAGCAGCGGTCGGTTTCAAGGTGTTCTTATTCTTGTTCAGTTTTATTTCCCACTCGTCTTGTTTTGGTTCCACTCGAGGTGGTTTGCTTGGAGGCAGAACTGACTTGTCGTGGAACTCTTCGTTAATTCTAGGGACTTGGGAAGTGTTCAGAGAGCTTCCGGATGACTTATGGGACAGATCATCGAACATAAAATCTTCATCTTCGTCGCTCACAACTCCAGGATCAGCATCCTCATAGGTCTGTTTACTGCGGTTGTTGGAGTTATCTAGGAGAACCCCATGGCGCCGGAGATTTGTCAGGCTTCCACTCTCTATCGACGTGGAATCATCATCTTTGTGTCCCTTCTTACCTTTGAGGTGCATTTTAGATCCGATGGATTTGGCTATTTTCTTAATTCCTTTGCGCTTATCTGCACTGCCTAAGCTTAACAAGCTACCACCGACAGTTTGGGCCATGTGGGAGAGTTGCCCAATGGAGGACTTGTGTTTTTCTTTCTTGGAAAGGTCTGTCAAGCTTCCTGATTTGACTGTGAAGGCAATTCTTGCTTCTAGACGTCCCCGGGCCTTCTCCGACTTGCCTAAAATATATTCAGTTTAGTTGTGCAAAGAAAGGGTTTTATTTGGTAGAAATGTACCTGGTTTCCCTCTTCCTTGTAGAGGAAACCATTTATTTTTAGGTCTTTCATAGGTATCCAAAGTATTCAATGGGATGATAACTCTTCCAAGAAATTCATCCACATTCAGGAAGTTTTGGTGGAGGACTGTAAGTACAATCTCCGCGGTGTTGCCTTGTTCGGGAATCGGTCTGTGTGATGGAAAATGAAATTATAAATAATATGCTAATTAGCATACAATCTAATAAGATTCTTGGACTGTTCGTATACTCGCGCACGCAAGCCATGCATTCTGAATTCGAATTTAAATCATTTCCACATACGTGTAGACTACACGCTTGAATAATGTTTCAATATGTACTTACAATTCGCATTCTTCGTGCCATTCCACACTCGACTCGGACTTCTTCTTCACCGATGTCTGGTACTTGGTTTTGCCGAGTGCAATCGTCACGAAGCAGTCATTGGTGTTGTTCTTGCCTTTCGTGATGAGATCGACGGCCTTTTGAACTACGAAATGGAATTGATTAAGTCGAATTGAGCACGTTAATCTAATCACTAAAGAGGTCAACTGTCATCTACCTGTGACCTGCACATGAGTGGGCATCCACATATTGACTGGCACTAAATTTCACTCAATTCCTTGGAAGCGATCAGGTCGATCGGCCTCGATTGTGTATGTTTCGGAACGTGATGAACTCGTGATGATCCTTCCTGGCATAGGGTGATGTTGATGTTTGTTGTGTGATGTGGGGTCAATGATGACGTTGAGTCTCGGCGTTTGTTCTCGCTTTGCAGATTGTTTTCGGCTCGCGAGCACGATCGACACCGTCACGGCAAGGCGTGCGGCCTGCGACTACCAACTAATTACTGATGCACGTACGCGATGAGCCCGATGAGAACGTACGCCCAAGAATGCGGGCCTCGACGATGTTGTGTTTTGTTGCGTGGTGGAAAACGCACGTTGCCCACACTCTCGCTCACTTACGCTTGCCAATACTTACAATTGCGGATGCGTGCTATTAATACACCTACATTGGGAGCCCATTTGACGGCTGTCACATTCAATAGCTACATTTGCCCCGGTTGGCTTCTGTTCCTGCTCGTAGAGCTTCTAGAAGTACGCGGATGTCGCGAATATGCTAATCGCCTATCTTTACCGTTCCGTACATGTACCGCTCATTCCCAAGCTGGCAGATTGTCTTCGGCACCTACAACCAGCACATCACAAAATCGGCGCACAGGTAAACGTGCTGGTGGGCCTGTCGATAGAAGTAATACTAATGGTTAATGTGCACTCGGCTGGACTCTGTTCCAATCCGTGATGCCGTTACGCGATAATGATGAGTAGTGTTTGCGTCGAAGCCGTGGACGGTTTCGGAATTCTCACCTACCCGCGGAGAGTAGCCGCGGTTTGTTGTGAATCTGTACTAGTTCTGTCCTAGGTGCTTGTTAAAGCCATGTGCACCTGGCTTCGCAAAAAAAAAAACGCCCGCATTTGCAGCTAGTGAGCATACATTGCCCCACAATTCTACATACACGCATTCACGCATGAAAATATGTACCAGTGAACAGAACACACCAAGTAAGGAAACGCAATGGTTACAAACGGTTTGATAAGGAATGCACTTGTGTTCTACAAATATGCCTCGTTATTTACCAATACGCTGACTTTAGAGTTTAGGCCATAAAACTAATTATCGTTGGGTAAGAAATGGAGCGCTTATCTAATCTGTTTCAAACTCTTTGCTTTTTAAAGGCTTTCAAGTAGATTAGCGTGGAACGCAGGATGATTTAAACATTGAATTTTGGTTTCTCCTGCACACTAGAATTTGTGTCGTTTGGGTTGCCTACAGTCGATCAAGATTTCTACGACTTTCGCACCTGCAATTTGAAATTTCCTCACAGAAATGCACTCTTCGTCTCTAGTTATTTAGGAAATCAATGTTTCATGATGGTTAATATCAGTTTCTGATTGGGGTTGATTTTCTCGATGTTTTCTTTACCCTTATTTCATTATGAGTCAATTTGGCGATGGCATCATTTTTATTGATCTGCATGAATAATCGTGAGACTTACTTCATTCCTGGATTTAGACGAATCATCAGTCGCCGCAAGTGACTACAAACAATAAACACAATATTGTATTACCTGCAGTAATTGCTTAGAAGGTGTAAAAATAACTCTGCAGATGATTTAAGTTTACTTTTTTGATTTTATTCTTCACTCAAGTTTTTCCACCTCATCGCACTATAATTACAATTTCCAAGACATAAATCAATCTGGAAGTACATGGAAAATAGGATCAGAAACTTCTCTTGCGTACAATTCATACAAAAAATATAATAAATAGAACACACACGTTTTCATGATTTAGCCGTATTCGATTCAGTTCAAAAGTGAATTATTTTCCCACAGAATATTTGATTGTGTACACCACCCTAGAAGAGTGAAGATTGTTTTGTTTCGTGTGCGTATAAAAAATGCATCAGTGCTGTGTCTCTACATCACCTTTGACGGTTGTCATGTGTCTTTCAAACGCAGCCGTACAAAAATCGTCATAAATAATAAAATCCTACGAACTAATGACTATGTTGGTGAATGCGTTTCAACTAAATTCGCTAAAATAAATAACAACTAGACGCCCCGCTGGCCAGCTCCGCTATCACAGAAAGATTCGAGTATCTAGAATTTTATACAAAATTGCATCTTGGGTCAACCTGCATCACGCGAAGAACTGAAGAAAATCGTGCACTTTCATCTAATTAGTAGTACTACAAGTAGTCTCGGGGCAGAGACGCTACACATCTATATTTAAGGATATGTCAGTTCTCTTGTTTGTGTTGGGGATGACCGTGATATATCATTGACTTGTTGTCCCCCCCAGTCTTTGAGAATTACGTGAGGAGTTGTTGAGGTGGGACCCTCCTTTGGCAATGACAGGCTAGGAACACGCGCATTCGACAACAATCATGTTGTCCCACCGATGTACAGAGAGCTTGCTAGGATCATTAGGATCCACCATGAGCATCTCCAATGGTTTCAGTTTGGATGGCGTGCAGCATGTCCTCGGCGTGGAGCGTTTATCCAGCCGATGGACAATATTCTGTATCCGCGAATGATTGGTAGCATAGTTGAAGTTGAGCGGACATCGGCCCTTGCAGTAGCCCGCCTCGTATTCCTTGGGCTGGACCACGTAGTTCATCTTGAGCTTTTCAAAGTTGACAATCATCTCGTGCCGACAGCAGCGCGGCTTTCGGTCGATGCCCATCAGGGACTGGGGATTGAGGATGTCACAGTCCGTTGCTCGACCATGTTCTGCATCGAAATAGCTACGTTTGCTTCGTACCGCAGACGCAGGAATGGCTAGAATGTTGAGTGAGGAGTGCAGAGGACGCATTGTTTCAATCTTACAATGGTCACACTCTAGAAGAAGGCCAAGGTTGCGGGTGCTACCTGATGTCCAGTCTTGTGCGGCGTGGGTCACGTCGAAATCAGCCCATTTGGGTTGCGTATGGGAGAGGTAGATGGTTTTCTTGGAAAGCAGCCGTCGGCGGCGTGCACCAAGGATTTGGTAGATGCGAATGTAGGTGGTATTTCGACGTGGGTGAGGTGGAAACAAAAGGCGCACTTCAGCGCTTTGCACTAGGGTGTCCGCGGTCGGCTTCACGTGGTAGTGAAGTCTGATGCACTCGTCCCTCCTTCGTCGCCACGATTTGTTTTCTGTAACAGACGACAGAGGCATTTAGTAGTTTGCGCGGGTATTTGATGCTGGTTTTCTGTAAATTGCTTGATATGTCATAATTTCCCTCCGCACTTTGCTTTGGCCTAGTCTTTGCGAACCCACTCGCTAGCAAGCAGCGTGTGCAAAACGTGCGCAATCGCGTAAATACTAACAAACAATTACTAGAAACTTCGACAACAACTTGTACAACTTGTTACATTCCAATCCATGCCACCCATAAAATGAAAAGACCATTGCAAAGAAAATAAAAAGTGCCTTGACATAAAAATAACTTATTACATATTATTGCCATTATCCTTTGTTCCATTCAGCTTGATAATTAACGCGAGAAGTCAGCATGGTGCTTTAAAAGCGTATGCTTTGGAAAGCGGGTTTATAACTTATTGTTGCATTTTTACCCTGCCGCTTCGATGAACTAATTTCACATGGCATGCGCTTTGGAAAACCACTACCCAAGTGCGCGTGCCAATCTTAATTTTAATGAGTTGCTGCATTTTGATGAATTGTTTGACTTTCTCTCCTCGCTCGTGCAAGCCGGCCGTTAATCGATTTCGTCGACTTTTATTGATCTGCGCCAGAAATTCCAGTTTGATTGAAAATCGCAATAAAACCACACGATAAAAATTGCATGCGTAGAGAAAAATTCAAACAATCCGCTGGTGATAGGCAAAGCTCACCACCTTGCAAAGCTAATAAATAGAAAGCTAGTTGATTTATTCAGTAGTCTTGTGGTTGAAAGGTGATGGACACGATATAAAACTGACATGCTTGCACACATTGTGATTGAATATCTATTTAATTTCATTGCGTGTTTGTCCTCTTTTGATGGCGCCGGCGGAAAAATGCGGAGGCATTTGAAGTATTTGCATTTCAATCATATTTTCGCGACGTCGATGCTTTGATTCGAGCATCACGGCGATTGCAAGGTGCAACGACCACAATGTTTACGTAACCCGGTGCAGTGTGTAAACGCGATGAAAACGTGCAATGCAACGTGGGTTCCTCATTAATTTCCCGCTTAAATGTCATTGCTAAGATCAATTTAATTATAATTCAGATGCGTTGATAACATTGATGTTATGGAGGCACTTATGTGAGAAGTTGGATGATTTGTGGTGAAGTGGTGAAATTTGATTGGAGTGCGCGTATTAATTGAGACAAATTTGTTGGCTGTCGCGTAAGAACTATGCGAAAAATGCGAATATTTTTAAGCGCCATGTAGCGTCGTGGCGCCGCGGATAAATCTTTCAGCATTGCCATGTTCTGATGTGGGATTTAAGTGCCAGGGAAATTGATGGTTGTTGTGCAGGGAGTTAATATACATTTATTTTGGAAGAAAACTTCATTTCAAAGTGTCTGCTTTTGGGTTAATTGGGTGAAGCATAAAAAGCTCGAAAATCTTTGGTCTATGATTGTTATGTGGATCAGAAACATAGTAAATTACAATACTACTCTCTTTACAGGGCCCCAGGGCCCAGAGAAATCTGACGTTTGACTGGAAGATTCTTCCAAGGTTTGTTTAGGCTTTGAAAAGTCCAAACATTTATTGGCTCCTCAAGACTTTGTAGTACAGAACAAAAATCATTTCCTTATTTCAATCACATGTTCTCATCGCAACAAGAGTTTTGGCTTCAACAAAATCTGATATTATCGTTGTCCAGCTGCTCTGGAAGTGTGAAAAAGCTCTAAAAAGCTCATTTTCAATGGCTTGCGATTTGTGACACAAAAAGCATCTCCTCTCTGCATGTGAATCATAAAACACATCCAATGACAGCATTTTTGCCACATTTGCTTACCCATTACGAAGCAGATTATATGCGCTTGCCGCCGACGGCCAACAGTTGGAGGCATGCATCCGGCAATAGTGCCAAATATTTCGTTCGTTCACATGTGCTCAGCACTGGCACGCCGACCAATATCATAGCTGTTTTCCATATTTAATGTGATACATTATGAAAGCATTTTATTTCCCTCTCTCCCCGCCGGCAGCATGCAGGAATTTCGTATTTTTGCAAGCGGCGACGGCATTGAAAGCGCATGTCTACTCTGATTATACGCCGCCACCGGATCGCTTAATGACAAGGCACGCATGCGCACCGAGGCTAATTAGCTCGTTATGCATCTCTTCAGCAAGCCGACATGGGCTTAAGATGATTTTGCGCGCACACTCAGCCGTCGCAAGCAGGCTTAAGTCATAAATAACAAGTAGTATCATAAAAGTATTGACATGCATTATGCTAATTTAATTTGAATCCTTATTGGGACCATTAAAATTGTTTGCATTTCGGAGACAACATCTACGAACTAATTAATTTCTTAGTTGGTGTATTTTTAATTTCTGACTAATTCAAATGACTACTACCTGACAGGTGCCGGGTATATGACTTAATAGCCTGCTGTAAGTTTACATATCGTGTGGACTAATTTTAACATTCAAACGCGACGGCTATTTAAAAAATGAGATTTTCGAGGTAAAAATAGATTGGGATCCTCTAAAGTCACAACGTCTACTGGACTTGGCGATAAATGCGGTAAAGCGCACACTGTTCCGTGAGTATTGCACAAGTCTGATAAAATATAAGTACAAGGGTTTACCTGCAGTTGTTTGATTAGTCAATGCAGCTTTTTGTATGGGTCCAACGTGAACCAAGTCTAATTTGATCCAAGGGCTGCGAATTTGCACCTACTGAGTGAGTTATAAATGTCGAGAATGTGGATTACAAGGTAAGTGAGTTAAGTCCGTTCGGAAAACATTGTTTGAGGTGTTGTAGTGCAAATAAGCATGAGATGTGATCTTCTCAATTGAGTTCCAGTTGGTAAGTAAACGTCGTAAACACATTATCAAATTATGCAATACTTGTGTATTATTATGTATACCGGAACTAGCTCACCTCCAACCAAAAATTCAACAGCTCTCGAGGCGATGAATGAACGCTAGAAATAAGCAGCGCACGAAAAAGAAGTTGATCTTTCAATCGACAGCTAATAGCATAAATATTTCCGCATGGAATCATGTGGATTTTCGTGCATACTTCATTCATGCATGTTCTTCTGCGCGGAACGCGTAAACTTCTCAACGCAATAATGCAATAATGTGAATGTTGTTAGTAGCAATCCTGCGTAATACGTGCGTGTAATGCGTTCGATATTGGTCTGAATCATCGGTGAAAAATCTACGCCGGATTCGCACAGCGGCTAATAGAATGTTTGGGTAAGATTAGGACAAGGACGTAGCTGTTGAAGATGTTTTTGACTGTGGACCGCGCTCTTCCGCTCGTTCCGAATCGCTTGCTTCATGGATATTTTTAGTACGAGATGTTTCACTCCTTTCTGTTGTTGAAGGAAAGCTGTGAGTGAAAATCCATGGTACATGATGTCGTCACCGCTGTCAAGACACGCTCGAATTAATTGCTAATTAAACATACTTGCCTCGAAGAAGTCACTGCATCATGAAGATGCAGTTCAAATCTGCCTGTCCGCCTTACATCACTGACATTCTAACTGCTAGGCTATAGCTTGGCTTGAATCAACTTGAATCGCAGCTTACAAGTCTGGGAAAATTCAGATTTGCACACGTGCCACTTGCACCTAACTTAGGCTCATCTAACATGTTCCCAGATTGCCTAAGATTCGATTTGATTTAATTTCAATCGGCAACAGATGTTGTGCCGACGACAAACGACTTATTTTAGTTCCCCGTATGTTATGTGGCTTAAATTAAGCCATCTTCGTGCATCTCTTCATCTTTCGTTATTTACTTTCTAATGGTTTTTCGCCGCTGCTTCTTTTGATTTTGGCCGCTCATGTTTAAAAAGTGCAGCTTTGCGTGTTTATTTTGACGCTTCACGGCTCCAAGGGAAAATGGCATGCGGGAGATGAAAAATAATCACAGTTTGTGTGCGCTGCGGGTGATTTCAGTCAGTTGGACTAACCTGAGTCGTAGGTTAGAAGCTGCGGAATATCTTGTTGCTGATGTGGCACATCACGCAATGCGGTGAGATACAAGCTCATCTTCGATGCGTACTCTTCTTGACTAATATTTGCCTGTAAACAACGAGGGAAATTATTAATAGGAAAGTATTTACATGCAATTCAAGTGATAAGTGAGGTGATAACTTCCCATTAACCGTTGGTTTAAATATAGACACAATGCTGGCCCTCGTCAAAGAGATTTAACTTTGTATCGATTCGTTTGTGTTCTTTGATCTGCCCATTTATGGCATTAGAATATTACATTCTTCGTGTCCGAATACAAGGTGATGCGTGCGAATGTTATGCGAAAAATGTTGGCAAGCGTATGAATGGAAAAGCTGCGTGGGATTTTCGCGCATTTTTGCGGCTGCAAAGGCATAAAAAGTCGCCACTGTTGGAGGATTTTTCAAACATCTTCTTGCCTCTTGGCAACACAATTTTAAAATAGGTGATGTAAAATTCAATGATGCTCAGTTACGCAAATAAGTTTAATTGGCTGATCGCATTCCAATCGACTTTTCATTCCATTTGCATTCCACCAAAGTCCCAACACAGCACACGTCAGAGAAGACATCCAAGATGTAAACATGAAGCCGTTACTACTTGTATGTTATTAGTTGCAACCCAACAATGTATTTTTAACGCGGAAGAGATGCAGTCTTCAATTCCGGTGTCTTTCTACTATTTCCGAGCTTTTGTTATGCTCGTTGTGTATTTCGAAAAGATCGCTGCCGTGACTTGGGTGGTTAACGATGATGTGTCTCCATTTGTTTTCAACACAATGTGCGCATGTAAATGCGACACTTGAATCAACAGGTTGGACATGTGAATTTGACGTATTTGTTAGGTTTGCATTCGAAATCAATTCTGTATTGCCTTGGATTATACTGTACTTTATTTACTTTGTACTATCTGCAAATGTTTCAGTGTAGATAGATTCTTGAAGATGTCGAGGATAATACAGAAGGAATGATGTTTTGACAAAATGATTAGTCATTTTATGCTTTAGTATTTTACTAATGATTCAGTGTGTCCTAATTATGGTACAAGTGTGAGACATGACTTTGAGCTTTTAGCCTCTTACTTCCTCATTTTCTTAGACAATGGTTTTGAAATGAACACAAAATTCTGCACAGAACAGACGAATACTTTTTAATGAATTTTTTGGAGGAATATGCCACGTACTTTTCAATGCGTTTTCCTTTAAGGTCAATACATTTCGATGGAACGTGGGAAATTTGACCTGACTTTGAAAATTTGGATTCTTATTTCTCTGAATTTCCCGGAAGGTATGAAACTACGGCATGTCACCGAAGTTGGAAAAGTTTGCATTTTCTATATGCACTTTCATAATGAATTCAAATAATAATACTTTCCAGATAAAAAGCTACAATCTTCGACTATCAATTGCTATAAGAAAATCACGAAGGTATCAAATCATGAAGTGGTTAACCCTCGAAACAATGTTCAGCTTAATTCACTTCAGCTTGTGTTATGCGCTGAAAGTTCGATACCGATTCAACAAACACCGTTGGCCAATTGGCCTAATTTCTATTTCCATCTAATCCACTCACCTAAATCGAATACACTCCTGAAGCTCGTCTAACACCTCTTTAACGCCCCTATGTCTAATTCAGCGATAAGTCGAAGGAGTCAATGTGAACTGCTTGCGACCTCATGTTTGCAATTGCGGTTTTTTCACATGCTGTGTACGATCTAATGTCAACTGTGAATTACAACAAAAAGCTTCTTGTCGCGTGCGCTGGAGCGGCGCCGAGCGGACGCGAGTCGCTAATTAGCAAAGAAACCGATTTGGGAATCCCCAGTTGGAAATACCTTCCAAGTTCCGGCATTCTCTCCGCCTGGCATGTTCATTGAACATGGAGGTGACTCAATCACAGTTGGAAACAACTTTCATGGATGTTGTTACTGAGAAGCGAACATGCGATTTTAACTTTCCTCATCTCAATTGCTTGCATTTTTTTTCTTTTTTTTTTTTTTGGAGGTTTTTACAGTGTGAAGCAATATTGTACCTTGGCTATATTTGGTATGGTTAGGCCTAGATCATCTAGGAAGTGTTGTGCCTCATCCTGCTCCGCCATGGTGGTGCAGCAGCCGACGAGAAGGGTGAAAATAAATAATGTCCTTTGCGTGCGTGTCGTCGTCGCCGCCGTCGAGAAACCGCCCATAGCCGGCTGATTAGCACATTCAGATATCACAAGGGTTTCCCTCGCGCTGATAAAACGCACTTGAAAAACTCTCCTCCACTTTCCCGCCGTGCCCAGTTACAGAGACTACTGCACCGTCGCACTTTGAAACATTAAACTGTCAACCGCTGAAATGTTGCCACACAAAATAATCCATTGGGCAGGGCGGATGCAGTTCGATAGTATAGTATAGTAAATCTTCCAATTATGATAGCAATTGTCAACGTGCGCGAGATTTGCTTTCAGCTCGCGTTCGTCGCGACGCGCGCTCTCGTTGGGAACTCGCGAGACGCGCGCGTTGCCGCGACTTTTATACGCCGGCCAAATCCATTCATGCCGTCGCCGGCAGCGTACTATCCGCCGTCGGGTGGGGGCGTGTATGGTTTGTTAGCAGAATAGCAGTGGTAATCACCCCCGCCTGCTGCGCATTGGCGGATTCAGCGAAAAGCAGCGCTAGCCTGAACGCGTGATCCATATCGTTATCGGATGCATTTTCACCCACTTTTGCACACGTTGATCAGTTTTCGGAATTCTTCACGGAGCTACTATCGAATTGCTGTTGCAACAGATTCTAGAACATTTGGCAACCCTAGCATATTGAGTGCTGCAGTAGGTTGCTAGTGAATTGTGGCACAGGCAACAACCTGGTTGGACAAAATCCGGTTAACATTTTCATTGTTTCTGTGTGATTCCGCGACTTCTAGGATGTGGTTGAATGCGATTACAATCGATTTGGAACGCTGCTCAGCGTAACCATAAACTTGGGCTTGCCAAGGTACAGAAATCTGTAATTCGCCGTTACCCAATTATATATGTTACCCAACCAAACTTAAAAAATCTCAATGCCGCGCAAAACGGTAAAACTCATTAGCAACAATTTGTACACTATTCGGGGGGGTATATGATTCAACCCTATGTTGGAACCGTCATATCCAAAGGTTTGTTTGCCCACAATCAATATCTTAGTAGTCATTTCGCGGAACGAGCGAGGCTTGGTTCATTCCGGCATTCGTCAACCAGCCGCAGGCCGAGTCCATACCACGCATTTTTTCCTCTACGTTTTCCAACCCCCAACCACACTGCCAGTGCATACATGGTGTTTTACACCCCCGCATTCATGCACATTAGACGCATGCGAGCAAGATGAGCCGCCCATTCCTGGCGAGCTTTCAGCGCCCTCCTGGAGCACAATATTATTCTCGGGGGTGGTCATATACTAGACATTGTGCGACTTGTCTTCGTCTGCGTGATGCCACATTTTTTTCGCTGTTTGATATAAACATCAAGTTGATAATAAGGATAATAGTGAAGGCAAGTTGGTTTATGAATGACCAGGCACATCGTACGCACTAAAAATACTATGGGAGTTTTATTAATAATGAGGAGACGTTTTGCCATAAGAATTATGGCTTGGGTTTAATACGTACGTAGGCAGCTTGCAGAGGTGAAAAATTCTCGAAAATAACAGTGAGTTATAAGCACGTTCCTGAGAAAGCAGGCGAACTTCAGACGATTTTCCCCCCTTTTTTTTTAAGAGTCCATTACTCATTTATTTGAGATTTCCACAAAGTAGCCAACAAGAAATACAAATTTCCCTAATCAGTAAAGTGTAGTTTAATAGACATACTTTCACTTTTTATTCGAAGCAGAAAGTGAAGAATATTCCACAATTCAATGAAATTCCACCCCGAGTATCTAGGCAATCACCTGTTGCTTGACCTACTTTCCAACCATTCCAAGGCAAGTCATCAAAAGTCAGTGTAAAGGTGACCAATTGACGTGTACCGCTGTAATTCACTTGGCGCGGATTTGTAAGCTTAGAGCAAAAGCACCCTTCTTTTCAGGATCAATTACCTTCTGGTTGCTACAATTCAGTTGTGTATGTTTGGTTGCATCGATTGCTAGTTAGACTACTTTTCTTACTTGCGTGAACTTTGAATTAGTGTTGTACGATATAATGGGGGCGCTTTATGATCATGCTGTTTTTTAACGCGCTGCGTATTAGTTTATTGCTAACATTATATAGATGAGGTGTCGAAAAAGATTTCTGATGATGATTTGCAGTACATGTGTTGCAAAATGCACGCAATCGACTTTCCCACTTTTTCTCAGGCAGAAAAAAACACCTTCTAGATAAATGAATCACATGTTTGTCCTCAAGTATGTGCGTAATTGTCGGAAAGAAATCATCATATTGAAAGGGAAACTTCACTTGTTTCAACTTCTTGTTGCGTATCTGTTTCTTCATTGTAGTTTATCCTCTCTGCATATTCGGCTATTGACACTATCATGACTCATCTAGCAATTCCTTCGAATCTATTACACCATCTAATCCAAAGCATGTACAAAGCGTGTGTTGCGTTTACCTTCAACGTATCAAGAGTGATTTGCATTTCGTGCAAGTGGTATGTAAGCAGGCGAATTGCTCACTGGGTGCATCGCGGTAGTAAACACGCAAAGCTTACTCACCACTGTCCCTCCTCGGAAAATCAGGAGCGTTGTCTACGAATGCAGCAATGTCTAACATTTCCAACACCTAGGTTGATCATCAGCATACAGCTGTACGTCAACACCCTCTGCTGCTTTTCGGGAATGGTATGCGTTTTGAAGCACTCTATTGCGAGGATGATTTATTTCAAACCACAACTGCGCATTTGCTATTGCGCTTTGATTGACAAGAAGGACAACAGTGCCAATTGTAGAGTTTACTTTAATTGCTTGTAACCACAGAATAATTTAACGCATCGAATTGGGCTGGTGGAATGAAGTGTAATCGATGCAGTGCAAAACAGGAAAATACATGAGAAGTGCTTGATCGTAATAAAAATAAATTTTCGGGAATCATTGCCTGTGTTGTGAATCATACCGAACTAGAGTAACAAATTAAGTCACGTGGAAATGGTCACAATACTTTCATGGAAGTAATTAAATGTTTTAATGTATAAATCTAATTTATTTCACGCTATATTTATGATTAGTCACTTACTAATGCACATCATTAATGATTACAGTTCTCGTTGCAATCAGAAAATAAAATCAATTCCAATAAAATTGGTTTTATTATTAAACAAGCCAAATTGGCGGGAAAGTACTTCCAACGCCTCTAGCGGAGTGCTGCGCAAACAGAGCAGAAATATACAGTATGTGGAAAAATACAACATACAGATTGTATTTTACACGCACAGTTAATACCATGTGCCCTCAGTGAAGGTAAATTGTTGCTAAATCAATTGTATTTTATCATCTTGCACGTAATTATTGAATCTTTCAATGAATTTATATTGGTCTCTATCAGAATATATGCTCGTTTTGTATTTGAAAGTAATTCTGCATTGTTTATTTTGCTACGGTAGTATAGGTTTGATAAAAGTGGTTAATCATAATAAAAACTTTCATTCGCTTGCGCTATTTATGGTATTTTTTCCGGCGTAAGCAAGTAAAAGTAGAGCAGGACAATTCCCAGGACGAACCAAGGCGGCGGCACTTCTCGGTACGGGGGTGTAACTCGCCGTTGATTCTATTTACTACCCCGCGCTACGCACAGCGGTGGCGGTGAACAGCTTTACCGGGAAACTATAAACGCAGAGATAAACTGCGTTCGCACGTCAACTTTACACCGACACCGCAGTTTCTCCGAATTGCTGCGATATCAGTTTGCGGGCTCGTCCTGGCACACCCACGCTACCGGCGCTATGTTTATCAGCTAGTACAAGATGTCTTGGATAATAAGCAAGACAACACCAGTGGATGATGAACTGCTGGATTTGAAATTGTTGAGGATGCTAAAAACAGACCATGTGGGCGTCTCCAGCAGGTGATTGTCGTAGGTGTGAACGTAAGACAAGCCTTGATAATAATTCATTGTGCGTAATTAATCTGCACAACGTTTGCAGAACTGCTTCCTAATGTGAGGAAATTCTAATGAATTCCAAGAAGTTATTTAATTTATTATTTGCAACCATCAGGGAAGCAACTTAATATATAAGGTTAATGAAGGTGTACACTTGACGTGCTGGTGGAAATGCGCTGTCAAATTGTTGGAGCATCACGTCATAACCTAAAAGTGAGTTGAAGATTTAGAAATTTTATCTCCCGTTTGATGAATTGTGAAAGAATGATGTTAAGTTGTAATTAACACTATTTACGTGCACTTTTAAGCATTTTTAACTGTCACTCTAATTGAATTCTACTGTTGCTATTTACACGTAGCGTAAATAATGGATTTTAACAAGTAAAACCTTAGCATTCTATGAAATAAACTATTGGGAGCAAAGAATGTCAAAAAAGTGACATTTCTTGGTTGCAAGGTCATTTCCACTTTAGCATATTCAGTCGATTGTGGCCTAACAAGAGTACAACGGATTTTATGACATTTTCACGCAGTTGATAATAAGTGCTGGTAATTTGAGTGATATGGCTCAACGTCGGACGTTGATGACATGTGAATATTACAAATGTCATTACTTTGTCATCCATCTTCGTAAGTACACAGCACGTAATATAGATAAAGAGTACATCAAGTGTCGTCACAATCAGCTGCGAAGGGAACTGTATCGCCATTATCTGCAGATAATATTTTAATTATGCAAATGCCTTTGAATTGTCCTCACGTTTGTATGCTCATGTTTGTATCGATTGTGCAGTGTATGATTTCAACTGATCAATTTGCACTGGCCAGAATGAACCAACTAAGCACAAAGCTTGTTTAGTTAGTGCAATGTCTAGTGTGAAGTGTTATATTGCACTGATGGTGTGATATAATCTCATGCGCTCTTTGCTTTTGCAGTGATTTGATTGTGTGGCTGAGTCACAACTCATCGCGGTACGCGGAATCAATCAGGCAATGAATTTATTCCGCGCGGCTTGACGTGTGCCAGTTGATTTGGGAAAAGCGGGCCTAGTTGATAATTTCCTTTTGTTGTTGCGAGGAACTACGTAGCTTTCGAGTTAGTCATAAACACACCAAATTCACACATTGTATGATGCACATCAGATAGGAACAAGTTGTAAGTAATGTACGTTCAGAATATTCATTTCATATTGGTGGAAATATTTTAGGAGAAGCTGCTTCTTCGCCAGTGCCTTGGATTAATTTGGAGAACATATTTTTGTTGGGAAGCGGATTCTCTATTGGATTGAGAATCCAACTGAGCTTAACTGACTTAAATGCTGGTTTTTCCACAATAGGAAAAATATAGCGTGCCAACGCTGGTTTTTGCGTAATTTGTCATTGCTTTGTCATTACACAGGTGAAAACTAAATGCAGGAAGATTTCTTTTGCTGTGTTTGGTAGAATTCATGGCTCTCATAGTGTGCAAACTATTTTGTTGACATTTGTGACTCCGGATGTGATGAATTAATGTTATTTATTCCCCAAGGAATATCACTGACGTAATTTGCATTTGTAAGAAGAAATCGTTTTTCCTGACTTGACTTGCATCACTATTTCTGCTTGCCTGCAAATTGCCAGATTACTAATTTCGGTACCCAATGACAATTTGTACATTTCCATTTTTTGCGATTACTAAATCGTCTTCTCGACACGCGCTAGTTATTAATCATCCTGCTTCGAATTCCTCACTGCAAATGTTTATAAACACCTCGCCAGGCAACGTGTGCCAAATTTTTCATACTTGAACGTGCGAATCACGTTTTTCTATATAAAGCGGAATTTCCAAATACAACAAGCTGCGGAATGAACTGAATGTCAACAAAAGTGTTTTAATTCACCTTTAAGAAACAAACCAGAAGAGATAAACTTCGAATAGATCAAACAAGCTGAAAGATGATTTTATGCAGCATATGAAAGTGCAGAAGCTCTGAAACTTAATTCTGAATAATTAGGAAGTGACATTTGGGAAGTGACAAAATAAATTTCCAATGAGTTTCCTTTGCAAGTTCACATTTATTCTTGGAAAGAAAACATGGAACAAATGTACTTTGGTTGGGGATCTTCGGCCTATTGCGATGTTAATTAACAAATTAATCATCATTTCATAATACCTCATCAATAAATTTAATTGAATGCTAAATGCTAAGTTGAAGTATTGTCAAAAAAGTATACAATGCAATATTGTGCATTTACTATCAATTTGCTAACAATCAGAAGAATTCCTTCAATTCCTTGACTTGCTGATTGTACAACAGATTTATAGCAATCAAGCGCCTTATGTAGACTTCTTAGTATCGGTACAGCAGGCGAAAGATTGCAACAAATCAATTGCAATTCATTTCTTCCCTCACCTCTAACAAAACTAGCAATTGGACTAATTTCATGTGGAACTTTGGCCTAATGGCGGCTGTTGTTCCTTGCTGATGATGCCGCGGTGGACAGTAGAATGTTTGAAAAGCCAGATGTAAGCCATTAAACAGTATTAATTCGCACTTTAAAAGCGCAACGTTTAATAATCTCACGTCCAACTATTTCACCCACCCTTGCGGTCCTTCTTCCTGATGGAGCAGGAAAGGAGTCCAACTGTTAACGATCGACGATCACAGCTGAAAGAATTTGTTTCAGATTAGAGGCAGTCAAGTTCGGCCCGACAATTTACCATTTGATAGAAGTTTGAGCTAGTGGGGAGCCATCGTGAACATGAGAAACAGCGAACCTGTGGAATTAATTCACTTAATGTTATTTCAAGACTCCTGTTATTTATTGGTCATGCCATTACAATTGTATGGGCGAAATATTCCGCACGAATGCAACCTGATTCTACCATTTATTACCATAAACAATTTCGTCGATTTGTCGCTGCTTATCGCTGCGGGAATGTTAGCTTATTCATATTTGATTACACCAACTTTCCACTGAACATCATTGGGCAGGATTTTCTCCAAGCTCGACGCGTGTTCTTCATTTTAACTAATGAATATCCGTATGACAGGTATTCAAATGCAACCTTGTAATACATGATATACATTGGCCAACCCGAAGAAAGGGGAAACTCCGATGATGGCTTCTTTGAGATGCATTTCATCAGGTGTTGTCATGATGTAGCGATGCAATTTCTTAATTGTGTCATCCGACAATAACCGGTATGACATATTCTAAAATTATATTGTTATACCTGGCTGTCGTCGAACAAAACAACTAACAAGAATTGTGGAGTGATGATGATTTGGTGGATTGTTGCATTGATGCGCTGCTTCCTTGCGACTGTTGAATTGTTTGAAGAGGTTGTTTCAGAGTACAAGCTAAGAATGTAAAGTATGTACAAAGAAACCACCTTATCAAACAATCAAATTGTGGAAGACTTTGGCGACTGCCACTTTGCACTTCAGCTGTGCGCTCGGACACTGGACGTTTCCTCCTGTTAATCTGGACACCACTGCTGACCGCACCACTGATGAACAGTCATGCCAATGCGCCTTTTTAAATACCGGTGATTATTAATTAGAGCGGGGGCTTTGGTGGTAGAAGGAGTATAGTTTGTTTATTCAAGATAGCCGAACTGTAGGCTTACAACAAGCAAGCACTGAAATTCCACGTCGCTTAATTGCAATAACAATTGGAAGGTGATCAAATTTGTTAGGATAAACATAAGAGCTGATTGGCATCGTGTTCCAGGCATTCATACGCGGATCTAGAACCATATATGGAATTTCATGTGGTGATCATGATGGAAAATTCAACCCCATCAAGTTTTTGGACAAAATGGTTCCATCTTTGGTGGTAAAACGTTGCGAAAGCAAGTAAAACAACAAACTGGTGGCGGCTTTTGTTTTGGAAACAAATACTAAACTTTTGTGAGGAATGCTTTGGGACGGGCTGCTTGCATTAAACAATTTGCAACAAGAAACGAATGTGTTTTAAAGTCTCAAAGTTGAAGAGAATTTGTTTCTAAACATATCATTTGCATTGACTTGTTAATCAGGGCAATAGAATGTTGTTTAATCAATTCAATAAATTATTAATTAGCATCAATTGGTAACTTGAATTTGTTTATTTCAGACTTGAAATCAAGTCGCGGGATTGTTTTGAATTAGTGTCGCTGCACTCTGGTGGAAACGTGACCAACGTGCCTCCTCGAGCTTTCCGTGCTTCCGCGATGTTTGCAAGTAGACAACCCAGAATGCATTCACGTGCGTTGCGACATGATGAGCGACTTAAACGTTTTGCACGATAACTTGGTGCATTCGGCAATCCGTTTAAGCGTTATTTGATGAGGTAATCAGTCAAATAATAGCGGCCTGCCGTCAGCGCACTGACGAGACGAGCGACTTCGTACAGTCTGCACCCGACTGGGTTATGCGCGCGCCCTCGACCCGCACGACGCAAAAGGTGTCGCGCCGTCAGCTGAGCAGCGTCGCTCAGGTCGCCCTTTTCCCCGGCCCTCTCCCCGGGGGTGGTTGTTGCCGCCGCCACCGTTGTCTTTGTGTGCATGTGCGTCGCGCGCACGGCATTCGTCCATGTTGAATTTGTGAATTGCAATCGGCACCAGGCCTCTGAAGCCGCTGATGCGAGTCTCGCGGCCGCCAGCGTCGGTTACCAGCGTCTAGACATGCTTTGTCTGCACGGTAAGCCTGCTTCTCGCACCTACGACGAGGAGCAACGCTGGGTATGACGCCAGAGACAGAGTGTAGACTCATTGAGATGGAGATTGCCCCCGCTGAAGAGGAGCCCGATCCACCGCTGCTCACTGATAGCGGCACAGAGAGCTTCAATGACAGCCCCACTGCAGATGACTCTTCTGCCAGTGCACCTTCCACTGGGCATTGGGAAATAAGTAAGTTTATAACAATCTCTAGGAAGCAGTTTCAGTGCTTTGATTACCAGCACTGGTACATGGATGGTGGTTCTAGATTCCCAACAGAGAATGCACATCAGTGTAACAAACATTCTGGACAAGTCAATATCAATTGATGAAGAGATTCTTATTCATCCACTGGAGCCAGAGATTGTTAGTTTGAAAACTCTCACCTCTAAATCCAATGGCACACCAAAACCACCTCCATTGATCTCTATTTTGCGAAGGACTTCTTTCTATGACATGTTGGGTGTGGATGAATTGATGCAAACAAGGCAGATACGCCGGGTATCGTTTCCGGAAAATGAACATGTTTTAGCTACCTACAGAGAATCTGATATGTTGTCACCTACACTACCAGATGAGCCTTGGACAGCTGAACAACTCCTGCATGAGTATCAATCATCATGCATCAGACATAAAACTCTTCAGTTGGATGCCATTAAAAATCAACTCATTGTAAGTTACCTACTTCTAGATTATGCTTTTCCAGAGACTTCTTTTCATTACATTCTTTTAGATATATAAAAACAACATTAACTTTTCTGAAACACTGAACTTGGCAACGATTAACGTTACAATGGAGGTATGTGAGACATTAGAAGACATCTTGAAAGTTGCCAACTTCCAAAAAATCATCATTAAAGATTGCATATTCACGAATCAAAGTGCGCGTGAATTTATTGACTTGTTGGACTATTATAATTGCACGACTGAAATAGTTACCGTAGACCACTTCACGCAGGAGAACGAATTGTGGGCTTCGTTTGCATGCATGATCTCAAAGTGTGAACGACTTGAAGCTTTAAGCTTCGAAATGTTTGAGTTCACTGATAGCCATTTTAGGACTTTACTCAACGGATTGCGACGACATTGTAATATTAAAGTGCTTAAGTTTAATGGTTGTCGATTGAGTAACTCTCCATTGACTTGTTTAGGTAATTTTTGATCAACAAACAACTCCAGGGTTGTTATATTTATTTCGGAATTTTTCCCGTAGTAAATGCGCTGGAAACAAATCTAGTGCTTCAAGAATTATACCTCCCACAAGCGGGTTTGTTTACGAGGGAAGCCGAGGATCTCTCAAGACTAATGGCAAATAACAACAACATCAAAGTTCTCGACATCAGCAACAATCAGATTGGTGATCGTGGTTTGGAAGCGTTAGCTCGTGGTCTTTACGCCCGCGACCTGTCGGTTCTTGTCATGTACAACACGCAAATCACCGAGAAGAGCGGCGTAGTTTTATCAAAACTGCTCGTGAGTGATTTTTTTTGTATTACGTGGAATTATATCACGCGGTTATTTTTAGTTGTTCAATCTTGTACATCGTAAAATATTCCACTTCTACGGTCGTAAACGGGTTTATTGATGCGATATTATTGGTACTATACTTTGTGCTTAATGTTACAGGCTTCTTGTAAAAACCTGCATACGTTGAATATTGGCTACAATAATTTGACGGATGAGGCGATAAATGGATTGGTACTTGGTTTATCTCTAAGTAATAGCGTTGAAGGGCTTGGACTGCAGACAACTTTATTGACCGATAGAGGAGCAGCATTTTTGGCGTCAGCTGTGAGGCAGAATACATCTCTGAGAAAGATTAACATTAAAGGCAATAAGGGTATTCAGTGTAAGGGACTCGAGAGTTTATGCAAAGATTTAACGAATTCCAAGATCACTAAAATGGAAATTGACGAGACAAATAGGAATTGCGATGTGAGTTTGATATTTTAAGTGTTTATTTTTTAACGAAGTGATTCTATTGTTATAACGTTTCGAAACCTTCTTCGGTATTATGCTTTGTAAATCTGAGATCACCAGGTTTCGAGCTTTTGGCATCTCAATTTCTCATTTGCTTGGAATATATGGACTTTAAAACAAAAAAAAACAAAAAACTGTTGACGGATTTGAAATAAAATAAGTTTATTACATTTATGACCAAAACTTACGAAAGTCATCCTTTTGGAAATTGAGATTTTTGGCATGAATGACGAATTAATTATCTTATTTTTGTCCATTAATGTAGTATTTTTTTTTTCAAATCCACTGTTTATTTTTTTCCTTGGGTCAACACTTTCCGATACAATAGGCTGATAACATTACAACAATAAGTATGGCTGAAAATGCAAATAACATATTAGCGATTTTTTATTTTACATTGATAATATTTTTTAGGATACTTGTGAGTTGGTAAATACTATAAATTGTTGATGTTTGTAGCATCCAGAGGAATATTCCGCAATGATTGCTCAGATCAATGCAATTTGTAAAGTAAACAAAACCCGCCTTGAAACTGCAAATGGCGATGACGAAGAGATGAATAATTTGTCCATGTACTTCCTTCGGAAAATTTCGTTAAATTGCGAGCCTACTTACAATCTCCCAGCAGTGCAGCTTCCTGAAAGAAAAACGAAGTCAACAAGAAAATCACCTGCTCATTCGCCAATGCAGTCTCCAGGGTGCAGTCCAACACCTCCAAGTCGATTTTCGGTATCCAGAGTACCGGAAACACGTAGCAGCCGCTTTACGGTTATGCCGGTAAAGTTGCAACGTGAGTTTGGCTCCGGTGACGCACTTGCAGCTTCGCCGACACCTGACGACGATCTCTGTGTTAACAGCCAGTTCACCAACATCCGCAGCAGCGTCTCCTCCATAGAAAGCGTCGACTCGATCTCAACCAAGGACAGCGTCTATGATTCCACAACGCCGAGTGGCGAGAGCGATTAAAATGAAATGGTGCAAGTAAATTGATCCTATATGGGGTGTTGATTCTTTTTTTCTTTCTTTTGTTACTTAACGTTTTTATTTCGTATGTTTAATTTTATTTGTTCTGTGATACAGAGTTGATTTAGGCGCGGGCGCTTCGTGCTTGCAAATTCCTTTTCATTGTGCAATTACTGCAGACGTCGATGTCCTAAGCCACCAAAGCAATTCCAAAGAAGTTTGTTAAAGCTTACCAGACTATTCCATATTGGCTAGTAAGTCTTTTATGTGGCATTTTATTTTAATTAGCTACGTAGATTGACATTCTGAACGGAATTAAGTTTTGGCCCCAATACAGCAGTATCGCTATTATTCCGCAATCATCCATTATAATTTAAAGGCCATTTGCGTAACTTTAATGACTTTATTATGGCATCTACGCATGTTTAGTTTGAGATTATGTAATAACATATCAAACCACATATTGACAAGCACGCAGCGAGAAAAGGAACCACTTGTAAGTAGATATCAATCGATTGTATATTTTTATCTGTGATTATATGTGAGATGTGAAGCGCGGAGCGGTGCAATCAAATTGCATCCGAACATTGTTTTTATTTCAGAGCGTTGTTTTATCTTTACGAAGTAAATCAAGTTTCGAATTGTACCTTACGTGTTAACGAGTATCAGGGATTTGCAAAAAGTTTATTTTTATCCTCCCAGCTTGGGAAAACGCCACCTTTATTAATTTAATTGCATTACACTTTAACGCTATTTAGTTATGTATACGTATTGTTAGGGCGTTTTGGATTGGGCTGCAGATTAGCGGGGGTATAAATTGTAAACCTACGCAAACATTGCAACTGTATCACATTGATACTTTGCAGTACTTTGATTGTTACATATATAATATATTGTACATAGAAACTACCTAGATGGTGTCTAAAGCATAACTTTAATATCTACATGATTTCTGACTTTGTTTCGGATTATAATTAGACTATAAGGCTAGAACACAACTAGAGTATGGGTACCTTGTGTGAGAGCCATGTAACGTTGCACATAAATCTAATGCAGAATTGTGAAGTTATATTTTTATATCAATGTTAATCCATAAATACTATATTTGAGTTGAATTTATTTAAGTGACGAGGCGAGTAAGCGAAAACCAGCCTGCGTCGGCAATGCACGTCGAGCGTTTCTATGTTTGAACATGTTTTACCAAATAAGATGAATTTTTATACTTTTATATATATATATGTCGATACCTACGATGTTACAAGTTATGAATTTTATATTGATGTAAACAAATTGAGAGGTAACGCCTTGTCGACGCAAGAATGATGTTTTCCGTACTCGGATAGTAACACTTAATATAAGCGCAATGTACAAGATGAGTAATATGAGATAATGGGCATTTTTGTATGATGTGCTGTTAACGATGTTGGCGAAATGCCGCAAATGATTACCATTTAACTGTTTTGTACAGATTTGTAATATATATTCTTACATGCACTAATATAGCATAAGCATTTTGTTAAAATTGTCTAAAACCTAAAGATATGTTAGATTTATATTATATTAATACTCTATAGTTCAAAATATTTAATATATTTTTATTATTACGTGTATGTGATACAATGCATGTGATATGTAATTGTAAATAATCTCGTAGTATTATAAAAACAATAAATAACAAAAATTTAATATGTTGCGGTTTTGCGGTAGTAAATTTTACCGTATTTATGTCTTGTGCTCGCGCGATACCAACGCCTCTAGTTTCTTACGCTTTATGATAATTATTTTACAACTTTTATCAGGTTTAATTCGGTTTACTTGCGGCTACTTGATACGCGCAACATTACTCCTATTGAGAAGTTACCCTCCTCAATAAAAAAAACCCACAAAACTAATGGGACAACCCAGTGAAATTAAGTCAAATAGAACTAAATAAGCATAAATTTTTGTAATTTCAATGTGAATAGGTGCATTTAGATTGATAGTTAATTTTCAATGCTAAATTAAGTCGAAGTTAGTTTCAATTGATTAGTTTTCGCAAAAACTAACTACTTATGGGAGTATTCTTGATGTTCCAATAACTTTTTTAAGATATCTAAAGTCTTCAAGTACAACAGAGAGGGTAACAGTATTTGGACGATAGTGGAACGCGCAGCTAGCTGTGGCCTCTACATTAGATGTGGATAAACAATTTTTAATAGCTGGGTAAAATCTATTGCAGATTTTTTGGTTTTCAGATATCTACAGTTTTGAAGATTTCTATAGTTTTGCGGATTTTTTGAAACAAAACTACTACTGGGAATTAATTTGAAGATGTCGGTACCTGTCTAATCTTTCCACAATTCAATTTCTGTCAATGGCAACTACAAATAATACATTTAATGGCAAGCTCTGAGTTTTCATTAAAGAAATTAAAAAAATTTTTTTTAGTGTCTTGAGGTGAGTTTGCTTTAATGTTATTACAACATCAAATATTTAGTAAGTATTAAAGTAAACTCAAAATAATAAAAATCAAACACTTCGTCACGCAGTTCCGCGAATCACTCAAACTATTTCTTGAATCGACGTGCATATCTTCTAGCCACCACTCATTTGGAATTACTTATTATATTTTATGCCAATATAATATATTACAACCGCCTCGATACCATATCCTGCTAACACTTGGATACACGTTGGGAGCGTGTGGTTATAATCGAAGACTTTTGCATCCTCCCGAACAAACGATCCAGTTGCCGAGTGGCAAAAGGTGGAAGGTTCCAATACACTGTGGGTATCAGTATGCTTAAAATCATACATTACAAAACTCTACAACTGGCATACGAGTAAAAAAGGGATAAAAATAATGTTGACGATATTTGTCTGTTATTTACAAAGAACGGTAAATTTAAGAAAAACACTTTGACGTTGTAAGTAAAAATCAACCGGGATATTGGATGAAAAAAGACTGTAAATCGTTTTCAATTCAAGAAGATGGTTTTCATCGTTCAGCTCAGTAGTCAGTTCAGTAATAAATATAATAGATTAGTATTGACAAAGAGTGCAGACGATTTTACTATCGTCTGCGGTATCGCAGTGCAGGCAGCCAAGGGACCGTAGGCGTAGGCATAATTATTTATGGGAGTATTACAAATGTATCTTTGATGTTCCATTAACTTTTCCGGGATATACAATGCCTGTAAGTACAACAGAAAGAGCAAGAGTGTTTAGATAACAGTGGAACGGTCGGACACCTGTGACCTCTATTTTGGCTGCACGTAAACATTTTGTAATAGCTGAATAAAATCTATTACAGATTTTATATTTTTCAGATATCTATATTTTTAAAGATTTCCATCGTTTTGTTGATTTCTCAGAATAAAACTACCACTGCGGAGTAATATTAAGAGGTCGGCACTTGGCTGATTGTTTCAAAATCCAATTTCATCCAATAGCAGTATATAATAATATATTTAATTGAAAACTCCGAGACTGCGTTAAATAAATTACAATAAATTCTGACGGCAGAAATTTATTATGGTGAGTATTGCCTTGTGTGGTGTCGGGGTTTTGAGAATAACACCATGGTCACCTCCTGCCGATCGTAAGAGGCGATCAATGGAGCACGCACAGATTAATACAACTACAGTTTTGCGGAAGTAAATTATGCCGTAATTAAGTTCTTTACCCATGAGTAGGCGCAAGAAAGCCTGCGGTTTGCATTGATACTATATTATTGCGGATCCTATGCCAACGATTCTTAGGTTCTGCAGTTAATGCGGTTACGTAGTTTACGTCCCTTGCACCGGCGATACTTCGGTGTTGCTGATTTGAAACATGTTGTATCTTCGTATAATAAATATTTTAATAAGGTGAATGCGACTGGTTTATGTTTGGTGGGTATTTGTATGTAGACTAATGCAGTTACTTATGGTCCCTTCAGTTTTTCCACCAACAGTTTCCAATCCTTTCGCCAAATAATTTTTAATTTATTGAGGCTCATGTGCCAGCAGCACCGACGTCCTTATTATATCTGTCATAGTGATCTTCATATTGTAAACTTGTCTTTTATCGTTTTTAAATTAATTAATATTAAGTTATATCACTATTATATTCCCATGTGACGTATTTCGCCATGGACATGTGGGTTACTGATCATTGTTCTTCGATCAGTGATTAAAGTTGTTTCGTCGCGTATAGTCATTTCATGTTATAAACAAGCGGAATGCGGTATTTTGTGGTTAATACTCTTTTTATAATATGTAAGTTACTTGCTTAGTAACATATGTAAAAATATCCTCATAAATTAATGGGGTAGTGTTCAGTGATGTATGAATGAACACAAAAACGTTACCATTTACGAAGTTTTAGAACCATCTTATGTTGAAAACGTCTATGATACGTTTGACAAACTAACATCCCAGGCATGGGGTTTTCTTACATTTGCCACCCGGATGGAGCAGGATCTTCATGATCTAATGCATCAGGAGGTGTCTTATTATTTATATCCTAAGTAAGTGAGGTTTCAAAATGGTATCAAGTAAAATATTATTATTGGTCAATAACTATTAAATTCGCGTTTCTACAAAGTGGGAAGGAAGTTCGCTTGTACAAACATGACTCTACAGGATTAATATTGAGTGGATTTAACATCAGCTTACCTACTGTGATGGTGGTGCATGGTTACACAGATAGTCACACCAGAACAATCATTATACGATTACGTTCAGGTGCGTCCGTATCAATACTGATTAATTAATTAATAATCCATTTGAATTAGCTTTAGTGAAATACTTAGATGCTAATATAATAGTTGTGGATTGGCATCGCGCAGCAGGGCAAATATACTTTACTGCTGTTTCTAACTCCTATCATGTCGGTGAGCAAGTTGGGGAATTTCTGCATTATCTAGAGAGGCAGGGATGTGACCTAAGCAAGGTCCATTTAATTGGACATAGTCTTGGGGCACACATTTCTGGCATTGCTGGTTCAGAAGTAGAAGGAAAACTCGGACGCATTACTGGTAATTATAATTTGTCTTCTTTCACCTTCGCATACGTGTAGTTGGTATGTGGTTAGGTTTAGATCCCGCAGGGCCCCTTTTTGAATTCCTGGATCAGAGGAACACTTCAATGTCTTTGGATAAAACTGATGCACAGTTTGTAGATGTGATACATTCTGCAGTTGGGTCATTCGGGGTAATAAGGCCTATTGGGCATGCTGATTTTTACCCAAATGATGGCTTAGCTCCTCAACCAGGGTGTACAAATATTTTGACAACAGGTGTTACTTTAATACTTGTAGTAATCGTTAAAATGCAATGCTAGTTTAAATGTTGTAGTTTCTTGTAGTCACTTGAGGTCCATAGAGTTCTTTATTGAATCTTTAGACAGAGCCCTTCCTCAATACTTGTCAAAAACCTGCATAACGTGGCAGAAGACTCATTTGCATGATTGCATGAGAAATAACTATGTAGAAATGGGATATTACACTCCTAGAAGGTACGTAATTTGAATTAAAATGAATATCTCATGTTTAAAGCAGATTTTGTTTAATTTATTGTTCTTTTTGGTGAAAAAAGCGCTCGTGGAATCTTTTATGTACAAACAAATGAAGAAGAACCGTATGGAATGAATGGCAAGTTTTATAAACGTAACGAGATTCTATCGTTATATCTTAATTTTGATTTATAATAATTTTGAATAACAGGATCATAAATGGAGTTTGAAGAAAGCTCGTGCTTTTTAGTTCTGCAACTCGCTACCAGATATCTCGCGCAGTGTCAAATGTTAATTCAAACGTTTCACACAAACTTTCGAAAATAACTCACAGGCTGCAAATTTATTCTTGTTATGACAAAAAAAATACAACAAAATACATGTTGATACATTCCTAGCACTTAAAATAAACCTAAATCCTTTACTTTTTTTGCTTCATATTTTCAAATGTAACTTTGAAAAAGTTGCAACTCAAATTCCAGTTAGAGTTAACCTTTGACGGGGCCTTTCGTCTTTACTTCCGGTTCCCTAGAGTTTCTTCCAATTTGCATTCGTAATTCAGAGTCAAGACAAAAGGTCACTGAATATCCATGCAATGGTAACAACAACTGCATCAATAACAGTCGACATCGTGGACGCGGTGATAACGGGTGATAATTCATTAGTGCTGGTTTTATACCACCGAGCATAGCCAGCACAAAACTTTAATGATGTTCGCTGCTCGCTGCTTTTCAAAATAATATTCAAAGTAAATTGATGCGCTGAAGTGCGCGTGATTAATGAATTAATGAAGTACATTGATTTTTGATGATGATTAAAGGAGCACAGATTGTCTAGAAGTTGTTGGTTTAAAAATAGTGGAAGACAGTTAAGTGGGGAGAAGAAAATGCCGAAAATTAAACGAACGAGGAGAAGAAAAAAAATAGTCTCTTTTCTCGACAATGAAATAGAGGCAATCAATAAGGAAAAGACACCAAATTTAAGCTGCTACTTGTACAAGGTAATCATTTAAATTGAGAGTTGAATAGTTATAATAATTGGTTTATTTTGATATGTCGAAAGATGATGATAGAAACGTACCAAACTAATAATGCGTATAACCTTTTTTTTTATTGCAAACATGTTAAACAAGTTTATAAACTTTGTTTCTGTTTATTACCAAGGTTTGATAATTATGTATTAATTTCTAAGTATTTAAGATTATTCACTATATTTACAATTATTTTCTACGTAGTCTTCATTATTAGACAAACAAGTAGATAAATAAATAAATTCTCCTACATATTACGACTTAAATTCAAGTAAAAGTGAACTTTCAGAGAAGTTGTGCGCTTCGTGGGATTTAAATTTGAGCTTAGTTGGCTTTTGTTTTCTAGGTATTTATGCTCTAAGCCTTGTACGCTGTGTGCAGTTGTAATGAAGTTATTCGCAGTACTGATGATTATTGCAACATTTTGCACTTTTATTTTTACCTGTGAGTAATAAAAACCCGATTTTTTGCGCATAATAAATGATTCGTTTGCCCCAGACGCGACGTCACCATGTGCACTGACATCGCAGCACCATCGGCGTGGGTTTTGAGAATTCCTTGAAACTCCACGGCGACTACTCGCGTGCTGCTCACGTCTCGCGTTTGCGACTCGCCACTTGCCTCGCGCATGCATTCGCTCGTCCGTCAATCGAAGCTATCGCCCAGAACAGCGTGCATTTCGTCGAGTACTATCTAGCATAGTCTAGCAGTGCCTAGCATGGTGTGTACTCGATACTATATTCCCACTAGGTGCGTTTGCACTGTTTGTCGTTGCTGTGTGTAGTGAAAAACATCGTTGGCATCATCTTCACTCAAGGTACTAACATCGTGGAAAATCCATTGAAACTAGGCCAACTGCATAAGTACAAGTCCTATAAACTATTACTACCGGACTGTTTCTCTTTGCCGAGTGTTAAATTACAATTAGTGCAGTAGAGTTAGAACAGTTTGAATCGGGTTTCTTTGTGTGACTATTCTCTACGTCTGTGTATGACAGTTGCCAGTGTGTGTCCCGGTGATTAAGCGGTTTTCATCCAAAGGAAACAACGAGTTATACGCATTTCAGTTGCTTTCATCCCTGATTTGGAAATCAGCATGCAGGTTTAACCAGCCCGGCGATTGTTTCGCCAGCTATGTTCCACAAAAAGCCGAATAACTTCGCAAACAAGTGCAGCTGTGATTTGTAGGTTAACCAAAAACAAACACCGCATACAAAAGTTTGGTGCATCCCAACGACGACATAATATCGCTATCAGCACCATGATAAGTCTTAAAAAGGTCTACAAGGACGAGCTGTTGCAGCTAGCTCTTATTTTGAGCCTTCTGCGCTCGCATCCGGATGTAAACTATGAGAATGATTTGTTTAATACTGTCAACAACTTGGATCTCGATAATGGCACTAGCTGGAGGTCCATGGGTGGTACACTGATTAGAAATCATTACATACACCCCAAGAATCTGGACTCTCAATTGATGAATTATGAGGCTGAAGTATTTGCAGATTTGAATTCCCTGGGGAGGTATAATCAGGAATCAAATGTTCAACATCACAATATAACTGCATACCTTTTGGATCATATTCGAGGTGAGGGGGATGTCCTTCCAGAGCAACCAGTACAGAATGTACAGGGACAAGAACTTGTTCGACCTGATGAAGAGGAAATTTTGGGAGATAATAGTCTGTTGGGGAATCTTGGAGGCGATGCAGCTGACACAATTCAACTCAGTCAAGAGGTACGTACCTTTTTTTCAAATATTCACAGTAAAATATTGTACAGTAAATAAACAAGTGAAAATTTGGTTGATTGTGTCTAAGTTACCATTAGAAAGTTGGAAGTAATGGTACTATTTTATGTGTTGTGGGACGCTATAAAGTAAATTATGCATTATTGTCAACAGTCGTACAGTTGTGAAAAGATGATAATGCGTCAAATGAGGTCAAAGTTAGCATTATTAACGTTTTTTCAATGACTGCATGATTGAATAGATCAATGCTTATGCTGAACTAGGTTCAAGCAATATACGATTCACGTTGTTGATAATTATGAAAAGAGCTGAGTAATTTAAATTACTATCACTTTAATATTTCACTGTTTTTCAAATCATATCATTTGTTTAATGTTTTAATTAATAATTAAATCGCATTAGTCATAAGTTATATATTTCCAGTTAGAAACAGGGAATCTTTGGGTTTAATGTCTCTTAACGTTTAGGAAGTCGAATTAATATTTGATCTGGTTAATTGAGGAAAATGTGAGGTAGAAAGCGAATGGTTCAATACCTAGGTGGTTTATTGATTTTATTATCAAGTAATGAGGAGGTAGTTGCCTTGATGAATCAGTTTGTTTTCTTTATTCGTATGTTTTAACTTATGCTATTCGTCTTTTCTTTGTTAACTTGGATTTTCGCATCCAGCCTGTTTAGGAACGTTTGGCTTATTTCATTTCCATTCCTGCGCAATTTTGTGTGCATTTTTTTTTTAACTCGAATGATTCAAAACCCACATTATCATCAAGAGAAATGGCGGTTTTATGATGATCACAATAAAGGCACTTACTGTTTTATTTCACCATTCATGCGTTTTATGCATCTACCTTTTTTTTAAAGCTGCTGTATGATTAACCATTTTGTTTGCGTTTTATTCTTGCACAATCTAAAACTCGACGGTGTTTGATAACGAATGTCGAAACTGTTTTATTATGATTAGCGTACAACATATTCAAATAATGAAAATCTTTGTGGAACATGTAATTTTCCACTTTCTAATGTGTGCGTACAGTTGAAAATGGAAGAAATTAGTGTGTAAATCTTAGATTGGCACAGGTAATACAAGGATATATGATCTGTTCGTTTTGTCTTTCTCTGTTTAGGACCAGTCGCAATCGTAATTCCAAAAAAAGGCATGGGTAGCCTCAATAAAGCGAATCAGACACGTCGCGTTTATTTATCGCGTGCGTTTTTCATGAAAATTCTTTTATGAGTTGTTTAAACTGCAGTCTCCGTGTACATAAAAACTGCGCATGAGGTGAAGTATCCTTGTCCTGATTGTACCAATTTGAAGTTATATTTAGCGCAATTTAACGGACTTTTTACAAAGTTATTTAAGGAAAAACGCTTTGCTTTTTGCAAAAAACAACACTCTTTTCAAGGATTCTCCATAGGAATATTTGATTGCAATTTCTAAGGTCGCGTTTTATTAGGTAAGTATTATTATGGAAGGTTTAAATTCTATTAGTGTGGAGGTTAATTTAACAGCGACCGATTTGTGGGACTACCGCCGAAACTATACCGATACTAACGTAGTTGTTGATACCCGTAGTTTTGTAAATAAACAATTCTTGCTAAGTCGTCTCTGTAATGTATACTGTAGAGGTATATCTTTCTGTTACGTATTTTTGTTGTTATTTTTATGCTGCGTTTCATACAGTTTAAATATGAAATCAGCGTGAATAAGCAGTTTTGTTTTCTTTGAATTTGCTTTAATCCTAATTGGAAAATTACATCAAATACCAATTTAAACATGAGAAAATCAAGTAAGTATAGACAAATACTCATCATATTGTCAAGTCTTCCTCGCTGTGCGCCCTACTCTTGATGTTTTTAATTGATGATAGTTTTAAGATATCAAATTTTCATAACATGTGATTAAATTTGCTCTACAAATCGAAGGTCAGGCCTTGTCTCTTTTGCACCAGCAAGAAATAAACATTCATGATACACCACAGTTGTTTGCTTCACTGGTTTGGCGCAGTAATAA
Source organism: Ecitoglossa quadriceps (assembly GCA_027574925.1). Classification (NCBI taxonomy): domain Eukaryota; kingdom Metazoa; phylum Arthropoda; class Insecta; order Coleoptera; family Staphylinidae; genus Ecitoglossa; species Ecitoglossa quadriceps. Next base: position 28,859 of record JAODGC010033464.1, on the reverse strand, counting down.
ACAAGCCTATCATCAATGTAACAACATGATTTATCACATTAGCCTACAACTACTTACTCATGTCAAAGCCAAATGAAGACAAAAACAACGAACTCTTATACTATATAATAAATTGAAACA
>JAODGC010033464.1:13746-26684 GCA_027574925.1 Ecitoglossa quadriceps | reverse complement strand
TACGTTGACATGAAAGTCAAGGATACAACGACTGCAAAGTAGTCGCAGCGGTAATGATAATAAACCTTCGCTGCTAGGAAATCAACTAGTGTTGTGTAGTATGGCTTAGAAGTTAACACTAGATGTTTGATATGTTGATGTTATTTAATATGTTCAATGCATGATTGTACTCCTCGACGCGACTTACTTTCCAGTCTACATTTACCAGTGTTTTGCTGCGCCTCGCGGACTTATCACTACGTCAGCTTGAAGTTGTTATCGGCAGTCGGGTGGCCGAACCGTGCTCGTTGCGACTGTAATTGCTCTGAACTCGCGGTACTCTCAGTACGGTGTGATATATCACACTATCAATTGTTGGTGTTGGCCACGAATGACGCACTAGGTCGTGAGCAACACGTTCCAGGCGAAATCTAGCCAAGCAGTGCAGTAGTGTACGAGTGTCGTTCTGATTTGCATTAGTGACTTGGTTGTCTCGGGGATTTTCCAATTGATGGACTTGAAAATAGTCTTTGCCTCGCAACATCTTCGAAAGGTTGTTAAAGTAGTGAAAGGGAGAGTGCTCGGTTTGGATTATGTTCTACCGATAAGTAATGATTTTACAAGAAGATAAAACAATGGTAAGTTTATTGCAAACTAATTAGATATTATTAAAATTTTCAAAGTATGTCAAAGTCTGTTCAACTTATTTTTACGGTCTCCTACTTTTCAATTACTTGTAATCAGTGGAGTAAGCTTTGTTTAAATTTATTCAACTATTATCAACTTGATATTTAGACAGAATTCATTTGAGATGTTTCTCTAACCTTATTTTTGCAAACTAACTTTCAAACTTATAAATCGCAACGCACGTAAATTACTTTTCTTCCTTATTTAAGTTTTTGATAACGTTTATCTTATCGTGATAAGTATCACAATTATTTAAATATTTTTGCAGTTTTGACATTTAAATTAAAACATCATTTTGATCATTCCATAAGTTTCTTTAAAGTAGCAGCAAATAGACTGTTATGAGAGAATTGTGTCTTATCACTCGAGTGTTTTGTATAAATAAGATTTATTAAAATCGGGTGAAATTACTTTTGTTCTTTTGTAATTCGAGCGAGACGAGTACATATTTTGAATCGGTCATAAGTCATAATAAATGTTCATGCCGAGATAAGACTCTACGAAGTTCAGATTTTCTTTTGCGCATAACATATAAATAATTAGGCGAGTTGCGAAACATGAGCAATCTTACTATGTGTTTGAAGTTATCTAATCTCCTGTAGCTTGTTTTTGCGTGGATGTCTTTTAAATGAAATCACGTGATATCAATTTTCAATTGAAGTTAGTTTTTTTCATGTTTAATTGTTCAAGGTAATTACTCGTTTCGTTTAAAACGTAACGCGGCAATCATATTAATATTTACGAGATGTAACTCAGTTCTAGCTATGGCATTTTCTACGAAATTATATATAATTTGTTGGTGCAGAACAAATGTGCCGACAGTTTGTAGTATTTTTGCAAAACGTGTTGTATTATTTAACATCACGTACTTGACATTTTTACTACGGTAAACAAATATTGGTTGTGTGGCTGACGTAATGCAACTTGTTTTTGATTAGAACAAATTTTCCATCATACACCTTTGTACTGACTTTAAAAATTGATTAGAGTTTATTTTTAACAGTAAATGAACATGTTTATAGTTCGTTTGCAATAATTTTCTAATGTTTGTAATATTTGAAGACGCAATTTTGTTACGCGGTTTCGTAGACAAACGAAATGGTGAGTCAGATAAGTACACAGATTTGCGATTCAAGCGAATAATAAATTAGTTATGGCTGCGTATGCCTTCTAGGCATGGACTATGGAATTAAATAGAGAAACTTATACGAATTGTTGAGGTAGAATGGATCGAACAAGTAGCAAAGAAGATAGTGTTGAGTCTGTTCGGGATTCTGTTGAATTGTTAGATGTTGCATTAGAGTACAGATTTCGATTCGTAGAGGTCGTTGGGGTGCAGATACTTCTTGGAATTTACCAATTTTTAGGGTTTCATATGCTTTAGGTTTGTTTGTTCTAATTTTGTGCAGATTAAGTAGTTTGGATTAATATGTTTTTAAGTCATTGTTCCTCCTGATGATCTTCTGAAAGAATTATAAAATAGTAAGCACATTTCTAAAAAAATTCCAAGCGTTCTCTTAGTATCCTTTACACCTCATCATCTTGTATGATCTGATACATTGTTGAGTATTTGATGTCCATCGACCTTTTTCAATCAATCGTGATCTTCCTGCTATATCTAACTATATATAACTAACTCGACTGACGCACAGGTGGGATTACGTTTAAAGCCCGGCACAACATTTGATGTCCGCCGTTGCGTCTCTTGTACCAACGTGGTGGTCTTGTCTCATTCGCATTCTCTCGGAGCGACGCACCGCTGCGATATGTCCCAACACCCATTTGTCATTCGCGTCATCCGCGCACCTTGAGACAGTTCGACAGTCGGTGCAGTAAGGCGATCTGTTGAAAAAGTCATTTGTCAAACGGATTGTGATTGTCTCCTCCCGCGCGGCATAACGTTAATAATCCTCTGACCACATTGTTGGGTCGACAAAGACGGGGCCAGTTGCGATAATGCTGGAAATGTTGAATATGCATGCAGTTTCGTTCTGGCTTAAGTGTGGTAGCATGAAATTGGTGGTAATTGTGTATGCCTAGTACTAGGTAGAAGGTAGAAAATGATGTTAGGGTTGTAAAAGGAAAGGGTTTATTTGTGTTGCCGACTGTTGTTGCGGTTTCAGCACTTGACCACTAGCTGCTAGAAGGGTTTTTGGACTAATTGTAACTTTAGGGTGGTAGGTAAATTGTTGAAATAATTATCGACGTGTAGGTCTTTCAATAGTTGGGAGTCTTGAAACTTTACAACTCGAGGGGAGTTTTGAATGTGGTAGAATTGCGGAGTTTATAAGTAGGATTTGACAGATTCGGAAAGAGATATAGATAGTTTCTTTAATATTCGAAGAAAATTGTTTTATTCCCAAATGTAATTGAGGACTGTCCTCCATTAGATTCTTCTCTTGAAGAAAGGCACTGATTGGCTGGGATTGATTATGTTGGCGGTTCTTTTGTACTTCACTATGGTCGTGGCTCATTTCTCGACGATCCAAGAAACTGTGACCCCATTGCACTATCCATCCTGCTCTTTTCTTAATTCGACCAGAACAAAATCGAACCAACTTAAACCCAACCAAGTGCATCTCCCGCACATCTTCAAAATGAAATTAAAAAGCCTCGGAGTTGTTGATGTGGGAAGAACAGAGATGTGGACTGCAGCGCGGCAAACTAATGAAAGATTGTTAATGGAGCTTCGGGGGGGCCGATGAACAGGCCGGCATCATCGGCATGCGAAGCCCAACTGGGCGGCCATATTGCGCGGGGCGTTCTTTTCGTAGCGATCCATTTTATATTATGTTGGAATCATTTTTCATTCGTGTTCTTATTAATATTAATGTGGTGCTGGCTGGTGCGGTCGTAATGTTGACGTGGTAAATATCTGATAAGGTGGGAGAGGTTGTAATTGCTCGGGATACAAATGCTTTTGGTGTTTAATTTGAATAAAAAATGAGATTATTTACCGTGGAAATATTTCTAAACCGAGAGGATAATATAATATTTGATATTATCAATTAATTTGCAACATACAACAAATACTAGTTATGACGACATATCATTTAGTTACCACTTGTAAAATGAATGAAAGTTATCAGATGCATTCAATTGGCAATCAAAAATATTTTAAATACTATGTGAAGATCAGTCACTTTAATTAATTTATATTGGTCTAGCGTAATAATATGTATGATTAATTACACAAAGTTAACTGTGTTAAGTAAGCAACAAGGGAACGAAACAATGCACTCAAACCTAATCAACATTTTTTTGTTTAATTTATCGCAACTATTTAAAAATCTGTCTTATCGTTTTCAAATTAAAGCATTTTCATGTTACTATCTTCATAATATTTTTAGTTCTTTATCTCTTTGGCGTGTAATATTAAAATATTAATATGATTCTTCGGTTTCTTTGGTCTAAAATGCACATTTATTTGATTAGACTTGTAATCTCATATCTACTATTTTTCTTCTTTTCTCCCGACTCTCTCACGACGAACTTTTTCTCTTCGTATTTTTTACTTGCTTCAATTCGATTTCCTTGCCCTCCATGGTATAGGTGCATACTCTATGCGTCTCCATGCATCAATCGTTTCAGTGACATGATAAATGATGCCCGCGTAATGGGAATATCTGAGCGGCGGCGGGCGACGGCGGACGGAACCAAAATGGAATGGAAACGAACGGAGCGCGACTTGCCTTTCGTATTTTACCACAGGTCTACAACACCCAACAAAACAACGAAAATGTTGGTACAAAACAAGGAAAAGCTGAATACAACTCCACTCATGGGCCAATCCAAATAGAGCAATTGTTAATTACTTACCTATAATAGTAGGATTTCAAAATTGATTGAGTCAGTTTTGTCATTAACTGGCTAAATCGGGAAGAAACGCTGATTAAGACGCGCAAATCGGGCATTAATTTGGAGATAAGCACCTTGATTGTATTTTGTTCATTACCGGAGTCGTTATGCGATTGTGCTCAGTCGTTTTCGTACACTGATATCACCTGAATTTTGCGCATCAGTGTTTGCCGGGTGACATGTTAATCAGCGTGTCGCACAATTGAATAATTGGATCTTAAATCGAGCGGAATTAGTCAAAGGTAGAGCTTAGATTTGAGATGGATGAGATGTCTGTCGTGGGCCAGCAAACTGTGAGTATATTCAAATGAGTTTTAGGTCAATAAATTATAAGTTGCAGGATTGATTGATACAAAGTAGCTTTAAAATAAATATTTATTTTCGCGGCTTTGGACACGATTTTTGTCGTCGTCCATGGACATGGTACATACCTGGCAAGCAAGCACTTAGCTCGTTCCATCTTCATCTCCTTTCGCTGCAGATCACAAGATCAGCATAGTCTTGTAAGCATCGAAATGGAAGAGGAATGTTTACATAAGACCTTCTTGAAAAGTCCTTAAAAGTTTGTTTGCACACCGTAGAATCAAAAATTGTAGGAATTTTATTTTGAAAGGGAATTGTTTAAGATTCCAAAGTTGCTACTTGCAAGGACAATATTCCATTGTAATCAGGTGATAACGACGTGGGCATTAATCGCTCCTTATCGCAGCCGCGCACTTCGATTGAACATTTTGATGGAACGTTTGTGATTATTTTTATTGGTCGGTTATCGTTGGCGGATGTGTGTTGGTAATACAGATTGCATGTCAAGATTATCTCGACGGCTCCGGCATTCTCGACGTTTACAACCTGGAAACATTCAAAACATGTGCGGCTTTGCATGCGTACGAGGTTTGTAATTAGCCCTGTTACCTTTACCACCAGGTATGCATCGGTGAGAGATTGGATTTGGTAATAATTATTCGTTATTTTAACTCAACCACGTCTTGTATCAACATATCAGCGTTCGGTAAATTAAACGCGGAGCGTACAAGTCCAACCTACATTCACTTCATGCAGCGGGAAATTTAATGGCTTGTTGATTATCTAAGAATGGATGAGGTTGAGCAACTTCGTCCTTATTTGAGACAATAAAACTTAAAACTGGATTGGTGTTCGTTGAAACATTTTATAGGAATTGATTTAGTCTGATGTTGTTTTCTCATTGGTGCAATGACTTTCCTGTATTGTTTTCGAGGGATTCGCCACTCGGTGAGTTGTTTTCAGCCGCTATCCGCACCTTTTACTTCGCGCTTTTTTCGCTTGATGTTCCGCGTTGTTTTGAGGCCGCCATCTTGTTGAGAACGTGGCTGCATGGCCTTTCCGAGGCGGCACACGGGCGTGCTGCCTTTCTTGCACGCCGCTCACGATGGATTTTTTGCTGCAATGCACATTGATGTGGCTAGCACACCCGCAAAGCTGCACCACACAATATGACATAGCATGGAGGTTTGGAATCTGTTTTCCTTCATTGGTTTCCTATACAGGGGGTTTATTTAGGTAAGACTAATTGAACTGTTGTGGATGTCTGGGGAAAGCTTTTTGTTGCATTGGGATAACTTGGGTGAGAGTTCTTATTGGATTTGGGTCTTGTAAAGGACCCAGTATGGTAATAAATGGAATTAAACAAAACAGCGCCGCGCTGTGTGGTGATTGCTCTGTTTGTATCAGAGTTTTGTGGTTGAACGCCGTTACTTTAATGAATCGACGAGCCAACCACGCCGAGGAACAACGGTCATGCACGCAGCTGCGCCTAATTTACGATATCAACTGAATTAATTCCGTTTAAACAACGCGGCAGTGACGCCAACATGCTAGGAAAGCAACATGTCTGGTAGTGGGTGCAAACCCAGCCCATATCTAGCAACATTATATTCCACCCTAGGAGTGTTGAACTATTTATCGTTAAATTGGAAAAGAACTCTACCTTTTCACTTAATGTAGAATTGCTCTGTACTCATTACTCTTTATTTAGTAGGAGAACGTGGACTAATTTGGATTATTTGCTTGCTTCAGGATATGGATCTGATCAAAGTCCTTTGGATGCAAGATGTCGATCTTGGCGTCTCGCTAAATGTCCCCGCAATACCTGATAAACCAGAAATGGAAACCAATGCTAGTCTTATACAATCAGCTTCCTCTAGCGTATCAAAAGAAGATGAGTTGGAAAAACTCAAAACCCTCAAGGAGATCAACGAGGGTACTATCAAGGTATGTTTACTATCTGTTTAGAGGAAATAGGTATGGAACTAATTCAATTTGATTGTTGTTTGATGTTAGATTGAACTGGATTCTGATGATCTCAACACCCAAGCTGTTTCTGATCCATGGGCTGGGTTACCGTACACCATAGATACTGAAACAGGTCAGTGGCACCTCATCACATAGTATAAGTTTCTTCATTGTTTAAAATAAATTAAGGAAGTGCAGACACTAAGATAAGAAAAGCTTGATTAGTTACGGATTTGCACGCATTACGAGTCTCTAGGGAGTCTGGGAAATGTCTAACTGCATCTTGCGTTATTTTCTATCATGTTTCCGTACTTGGCTTGGCTTTATCTATTATGTTTCGACGCAGTGCGCGCGGGTTGCGGCCGATTTCCATTTCCATTTGTCTGCCCAACTCGCGCATTCGATGAGTAATGATCGCACTGACAGGCGGGAACGTTTGACTATGAGGTGGCGTTTTTCCTTTGAGCGCAACCCTTGATGTACCAGCCAGCCGACCATTCGCAGCCTGCGCGGCTCGAGAGCGCGACGTATCCAAATCTCATCAAGGTTGACATCCCCTCGTTGTCATCATCGAATGAGATTTGCTCAGATATCTCAATTTTACTTTTGAATGAGCTTTTTGTCAGTTTTCTTTTTACTCATATGTGATTTCACCTTCTCTTGTCAATGAATGAGAAGTTCACCAAAGAAGATCTTGGTTCTCAGCCCTGTTTTTGATCTCTGGAAACTATAATTAAGGCAATTATATTAGTTCTTTAATAATTTTGGTGGTGTAACCATTTGTTGCTCAAAATATGAAGAGTTTTCAGCCGCCACTCTTTTCTTCTGACCAGCCGACACCGCTGAAAAGTGTGCAGTCATCATGAATGTTGCTCCAAATCGACTGCAATGCGCTGCACATCGAAGACTCTTCACATCCACGCAGAACGATCATTTTATTATTACTGTAGAGGCACCTGTCTTAAAATTAACTTGCATCTTGAACGGTTGAACATTCGATACGCGGCTGGGCCCATCACCTTTTGTAGCATGCGAGAATTTTTTAAACATCCGTTGTGGAAATGTGTCGGTTTTAGAAAAAGAAACCCTACTAACTATAATAATAATAATAAACGAAACATCGGGGCAAGCCAAAATTTATTTTTCTTTCAATCGCTGTTTCCTAAAAAGTTGATGATATAATTTCTTTTTATTTGCTTAGCTTCCAAATTAGGAACTATTTAGAAGTGTTTAAGATGTTGGAGATCTCTATCTAAAAAAATCTTCAATTCTCTGAAAATCTTGTAAAAATCTAAAACGGAAAGTGTTTATCAAGTGGCCGTTTTGTCACTTTGAGTGGATACCAGTTTTGACCTTATTGCTGGAGGTTGCGTACGAAGGTAAGGTATTTGGTTGTGGTCATTCCATTATCATTAAGATGTATCTAGATGTTTCATCTTTTTTACCTTTTTAAGTGGATTATCGAGACAAGGCAACGCGTCCTTTGCTTTGTATCTCATCTTCGGAGTGACGAAGTCTGCTCCGGGAATTTATTGTGAACAAGCACTTGAGTAGTGGTTGACTAGACGAGAGTCGGGTCGAATTCGAGATGTTCAAACTCTTCCACATGGAGATTTCTAAAGACTTGATCTTGAGATGTTGTAGTATTGAAAATTCTTAGAAGACTGGAAAATAAATTGTTGCTTGTGTCAAATTTTTACTTCATATTTCGAAACTTTTGGTTTGCCTTCGTTAGTTCGTAAAGAGTAATGAACAAAGTGAGCGATTCTGAAGTAGAAAATTGTTATCATTGATAAATGGCGGGCATCAGAAGGCGTTAGGGTATCCATCCATTTGAGATAATGGAAACTTTGCGTTTGCAACTTCTTCCGCGAAGATTGCCGGATAGAAAGATGAGCAGGACGATTGATAGCAGTATCTCGGATCGTTCTTGCATAACTCGAATGCGCCAGTGGGGAAAAAGCTGCACAAAATGGCTGCGTCATGTTCAGATGTAATTATTGCAGCGACGCGACTGGGGGTCGGCATATCAAGCTAGGGCAACACGAAGGGTGGAAGCGATATAGCTAGAGTTTTCATTTTCATTCCACGCGAGGAGTCTCAGTCGCCGATAAAACCTTCGCCAGGGCGAAAGCCACGAACGTAGGGTCGAGAAGCACATCTAGGGTGTACGATCCATCTATTTATTTCAATGGCCCGCCTCCCCTTTTGCTACCAGCACATTCCCACTGCTGCAGGAGGAGCAGCAGGCGCACTAGGACCCTATACATGCCATTTGGAAAGCTTTCTAGTGTCTAATGTTTGCTAGTGTGTGCTGTAGTCCTTTTTCCTGCTTTCGAGGAACTTGGGGCAAGTCGACTTTGGCGTGCAGTGGTGCGTGAATTCCGCGTCCACGAGTTGTAAACTTGCTGTAGCCTGCTGCTGCTTAGCGATAGCTCCCTTTCTCTCTTGTTCTCTGGGCTGCTTCTATTGTTCGCGGCCATATTAACCACGGGCCTGCTCCGTGCGCGCTGGGTTCTGATTGGCTTTGAGCGCGAGGGCCACGAACGGTGAAGACGCAACGCGGAGTTGGACCGACGCCGACGACGCAGATTGTGAACGTATCACGGATGGCGAATATCGTGCAGATGGATTACTTAATTTAACTATAAAATTTGTCGTGATCTGCGAATAGACCTGTAAGGGCATTTATCAAATTGTTAATGTGTAAAGATCGGTGTGAGGTTTGAGTGGTGCAAAGGGATATTAGTTTTCACCAGGGAATGGATTTGTAGAAGGTAAATTTCCGAATTTTCTAAAATCTTCTACTATAGTGCTTTAATATTGTCCGAAAAGTGAGTATTTTTTCATCTTTATAAGTAGGGGAATGCCATTGTCATTAATAAATTCATATTTCATATTTCTACATCACCTTAGCAAGAGGGTTGGTAACCATTTTCAACGGATTTTGGTCTAAGCATTGCTTGTTGCACAAGCTCTCTCGCTATTTGTTGTTGACTCTGCGTTCTCTCGAGGGCCTTGCAACGTGTCGCGACGTGTTCCAGAATCATTAAGTCCACAATGGAATTCACATTCAATATTAATGAATTTCGTTTGTTATATCTCCCCGCGCGTCTCCGAAAATATTATATGCATTGTGTTTGCGCGTGCTGTGAGTTATGATTAATGGTGCTTCGACGACGGGCGCGTCTCCTGGGATTCGAGCATGACCAGGAATTTTTCATTTTTATGTTTCATCATCGGGCCTAAAACGCACATTTTACTGGAATTATGGAATTATACCTGAACTGGATGGGAATGCAAGTAAAATTATTCAGGTATTACTATTGGGGATGGTCTGAAATGAATTTTAATTTAGTTGAATGTTAATTGAAATCTTGTTGGAGAAAGTGTTGTATCTGTTGTTGATTGAATGTTAGTAAAATACATTGCTGGGTGACATCTTCATCAGTAACTTTCGTGTCATAGTTAACAAAAGTTGAATAGATAATGTTGGCATCTAAGCGATTAGCTTGTAAGTTAAGTTGAATGGAGAAAATTAGGTAACTCATTGAATTTATTTATTCTTCACGTAAAGGTGAAAAAGATGCATTTGCGATACCTTAATGTCACAATCTGGAAGCACATTGCCCATTGCGCTGAAGAACGTGCTTAGCAAGAGTGAATTTACACAATTTGAGCATCTTGAATGTAATTGCTGAGCAATGCTGATTCGGGTGGTTTTCACTACCAGCTCACAACTAACTCTTCAACAATCTCGCACGCGTAACTCGGCACAGATTTGTGCAACGTGTTACACGTCTTCAATTGCCAGGAATTTACTTCCGTATGTTGTGATTATTTACTAGTTTACACAAGTAACTCTATCAAGATACTCAATTTTACCCACTTTATCTTCCCGCAAAAACTACCAATTTCTCTCTACCAAGCCTCAAACGAGATAATAATTCGAACTGTTCTGATTTCTTGTTTATCTTGAGTGATGTTTATTGATACTTAGAGATGTCCATTGTTGATTCCCACGATGTTCAAGTACAAGCTTGTGGTGTTTGCGCGAGTGCTCCAAGCATCTCGACAAAATGGCGGCACAGTGGTTCGCGCATCATGAGCGGACTCATCGACCTCGAACCTAACTGTAGTGCATCCTCGTAGAGCGGCGGCTTGATCTTTGATTTTGTTGTTTCTTAGCAAGCTTTGTGTTGAGGTAGATGTTAGTTTTATTATTGCGCCTTTGGAGCTGGTTACATGGATAGGATTGGTTCTGGATGCGTTGCACACGCACTTAATGGCGGCTGTTGATGTAATGCAGCTGGTTTCTCATTAATCATTTAGTAGAGGCGACCTTAATTAAATTCTTTATGGGAGTATGGGAGCCGCAGAGGATGTACCAGCATCTCTAAGGTCTGCATTAAGGAATTGTTAACTAGAGAAAGCATAATATTCTGTTTGAGAAGAATGAAGGAGCAGGACTTGAAATTGTTTTGGGGTTTGGTTATGATTTTTAGATAGGTTGCGTTGAATTAATTGATTTTCTTAAAGATTGTGGAGCATTATAAAGAATTATTTGATTAATGGAAAGGGTTTTATTTTCGTAGGCTCCCAATTAGATTTCATTGGATGCAGCATGTCTTCTATAGCGTTGGTTTGTAATTAAAACCGGAGTTCTTATGAAATTTATGTCAGCCTCCACTCAAAAAATGATTGTCTTAATTTATCTCCATTGTTGAATCGATTTCCAGCAGTTCGTTAAAAATCCAATTACGAAGCGGTATCGAGAGAATCGTGTAGAATTCGTAGATCGAGATAATGTAATTATCGAATCCGCCGTGCTCGACATGGATTAGCTCTAGCATAACCATTAGATCTTTTTTCTTGTTGCGCCTAAATTGGGAGCCGGTGGGCTGGGCTCAGGTAGATGGAAGGCCGTGCAAGACGCTGGTTCTCGCACAGGTAACCAGACTAGTCGTGGCCAATAAGCAGTGAGCAGCGGGTGCACTCGTTCGAAAGCGGGGATCGCATGGTGGTTATTGTAAGCTTTGGGCTTGGGCCTCGGCTGGGCTCTCTTTAACGTGCCAGTTCCGCTCGCATTCGCGCTCCGTCAGTGTGATGTAGCTCTTTTTTATTCTCTCGAGGCGACTGGTGCTCTTTGTGTCTGATGTGTGGTGGATTATAGTTATTGGTGACCAATTTGGATTACAATAGGATTTATTAAGTGGCCTCGAGGTTGGAGTGATTTGGACGAAGAAGACATTGAGAGGTACAAGGCAATTTGGATTTTATAACGAGATTAGTGGTGTTTGATGAGATTAAGGTGTTTTAATTCGTTTGTGGGCGGTATTTTAAAATATGCTATTTTCATTTACAGGAGAGTATGTGATTAAGAGTGAGTTGGACGATTCTCTTAGCAATACTGATCTACCATTTCCGTTTCCGGAGTTTATTGATCAACTTTTAGATGAAGATTCTGATGCTGTAAGTATTGGATAACAATCAAAAACATTTTTAATTAGATATACATCTCCTTCTCGTATTAATTGCTCTTGTTTGGATTCTTTTCCAGGCTGATAATGACACCAACAAGGAACTAGAACTCCTCGTAAAACTTTCCGCCGAAGCTGCAGCTCTTTCCGCATCTGACAAAGGAGGTTTCTACGACGAGGAGGCGAACGCCACCTCATCAACATCACCCACCTCCGATCTCGCAGCCAGTTTTGCAGCACTTGAGCCCGCCGGCAGCAGCGCCGCCTCTGCCGGCACCGTCGGAGACTCCGCCGAGGCGGAGCTCGATCTCTTGCAAGAGATGATGCAGACGTCGCAGTTTCACCATCCGCACCACAGGGCCTTCCAAGTAAGTACCCTTTAATTTTCATGTCAATACATGGAGGGGGCTCTAAAATAAGACCACAAGGATTATTAAACTGTGGACAATCGTTGTATTAGTTAATGAATATTTTTCAAATGCTGTATTTTCATTACAAATGTCATAGTGTAGGATTTTTTGAACCACTTGTTATCACCCTACTAGATGCACAGGTGTAGTAGTGTGGAGATAATTCGCATCATGCATCTTAGGTACGCGACACGTGCGTGTGTCGTCGTGTTTTTCAAGGCTAAAGCGTATTGCGCGTTCATGTATTGCAGGC
>JAODGC010033464.1:0-13646 GCA_027574925.1 Ecitoglossa quadriceps | reverse complement strand
TCTTAGGTACGCGACACGTGCGTGTGTCGTCGTGTTTTTCAAGGCTAAAGCGTATTGCGCGTTCATGTATTGCAGGCAATACTCTTCATGCATATCTCGCACGCGTGCCGCGTGTTTGGCTAGATACGACCCGCAAATGACGGGCTAATTAAAACAATGAATGGCGTGATTACGGATGAGTTGAGGCTAAGACTTTGATGTGTCAGGTGCCGAATTTAAAGTTAACGGAATCAAATCAATTCAATCGGGAAATAAAGAGTACATTTTTTGATACAGAACTTTATTACCTTAGTAATTTTTGTGGCCTTTGGTGAGTATTGAGTGCTTAGTGGGTGTGTGTGGGGTTGAGTGAGGAGTGGCTTCCAGTTTTCACCCTCCTAGGGAGCCGAAGGCAACTAGCGAACAGCCAATCGCAGTCGTTGCTCCTTTCCTGGCGTTGTGCAATCGATAGTTGCACGGGGGTTGAAATTGGGAGCGCACGCGAGCGGTCTCCATGTTTGTCGGAACGATTGATGTGACGCGTGCGGCGGTGGATCCTAAGGTGGATCTCTTATAATGTTGGTAACTACTTAGGTAAAGGCAACCGAGAACGGACCTTCAAAGATCAATAAATCAGGGCTGTGTGGACATTGATTTAGAGGAAAAAATACGAAAGATTGTTTTAGTTTAAGATGGTTTGAAAACATTTCTTGAGGGACATGTAACTTTCCACCTTAATAGAAAACAAAATTTAGACTTTTACTTATTTTTACTATTTTTTTAAATTAGTTCACCAATTAATAATCAACTTAATAATTAATTCCGCTATTAATATTCAAATAAAACAACATCGCGTGTAGGTATTTATGCGGCTATTTATGCTTTAATTGTTTATTCACATGTTTCGTGCATTTGTCCTTGCACTTGCATCGCGAATTGAATATTGTTTATACTTCTATAGGCACTAATTTATTTCGGAGGTTTTTGACAAAATTGAAACCCAAACGAGCACCTAGCTATCATCTCCACGCGACGCTTTTTTTTCGGTAAGAGACTGGTCATTATGTCGCGGTCATTTCGAGTCAAGCTCGTGAAGGCCAATGCGAAAATTTACAATTAAAATCTTTGCTATAGCGGGGACACTGTGGGGGGCAAATGATTATTATTTAATTTCGGGGCTTATTTTGCATGCAAAGGCGACATGTGTTCGACGGGCTGGCACATGCGCCATGAACGTAATAATTACGCGGTACAAGCATGTAATTTGCGACATGCCATGGGAGGGGACGTCTTTGATATTTTGTCTAGATTGTTGCAGTTGTTTACTTACTCGGGTCGACATCCACTTGTTTTTGGTTGACTTTAACTTTGTGAAGGAATTAATTTATTTGCGCAGTTTTGTTTTTAGATTTTGTGGGGTTGATTGTGGAGAGCCTTGACTGTGAGATAAGATTTTTGGTGTAGTGTGTTTTATTGTTCCTGCGATTTCATTGAAAGCGGTCGGGGTGCGCAAAGGTTTTCGATTTTGAGTTTGACAAGAGGTACACAATCGGCATCACCATCGACATCATCAAGTCGACTCAGACAAGGTGTACAGCTAGTCCTTTTTGGTTTTTATAAAGGCACGAACACTTTACGTCCCACTGTCTGTTGCTGACAGATGATGCGCGTTGAGTGGTGCATCTTTCCATTCTCCAATTCAAATGAAAATAGTTTTGGAAATGCTGATGCACCTTCAACTATTAACAAGTTGATATTTTTCTAAGTTTCAAGATTCTTCGATTGTGAAAATAGTATGACGTGCTCTTGTTTTCTATCCAAACAAAATTAAAATCTTCAAGCTTTTTCTTGCTCTGAATGAATTTCAATTATATGACTACGGCTGGCTCTAGTAGACATTAAAAAAGCAAAGAAACTAACATAAACATGGAATGTACAGCTCCAGTAAAATTAATTTTTCTTCTAGGGTCGTATGCCTTTTGTCCGTACGATGAGTGTCGAGCAACGATGGCAAGATTTGGCCAACATGCTCAGCTTACCGAATCCTGCCGACGGAACCACAATGCACCAGCACCCTTTCTCCCATCACCATCATCATCACCTCCATAATTTTAGCCATCCCCATAGTCACCATCATGGGATGGGTGGTTATGCACCGGATCGCAGTGTTCTTCTTCACAACGCTACCTTAAATCCTCCAATGGGCGACCTTAATTCCACTTCTGCGACTGTTTCGCCATATTCTACAATTGGTGGCACTAATATGGGGAATGCAGTTGCCACGTCTATGAATCTTACAAATAGCAGCGAGCCCATGTCAGATTCAGTGGTTGGGGGTCTTTATAAAGTGGAACCATCTGCACATGAAATGTACTATTCTAACAGTACTGGCGAATTCAACCAAACTGATGGTTTCATTGCTTCATTTTTGAATGATGAGGATCTTTTGATGGATATGGCATTGAATGAAGGCATGTACACGATGAGGATGTTGGATGGAGCTAATGGCACTACTGGTGGAAATTTGACAATGGGTCCTCCTGGTAATGCTACAGGTGTTGGGAATGTAAGTAGTGTAAATGCAGGTGCAGTTGGTGTTCCCGGATCTACAGCTACTACACACATGAGTAGAATGGAGTCGGAAAGATTGGATACATCTAGTGATAGTGCCGTTAGCTCGATGGGATCTGAAAGGGTTCCTTCTTTAAGTGATGGGGAATGGTGTGATGGCGGGTCAGATTCAGGTCACACGGCTGGTGATCATTATTCTGATTACAGATCAGATTATCACTCGTAAGTTATCTTGTTTTAATTTATAGCACAACACTTTTCATGTTTTTTTTATTAACACTTCAGAAAATACCGACCATATGACTACAGCTATTCTGGAAGACAAAACCCTCTTGCATCCGGTGCTTCTACGGGTTCCAGTCCAGCTGAAGCCAACCGCTTGCCACCTGTTGCTCAGAAAAAACATCAAATGTTTGGCAAACGCTGTTTCCAGGACCATCAAGGCACAGCAACAAATTCAGTTCTTCCTCACCCTCCTGTACCCATTAAATACGAGTATGTAGAATGTGGAAATGCTTCTGCTATTTATACCCCACCAACCCAGCGTGCTGAGGCTGGGGCTAAAGCAGGTGACGCTAAATATTCCTGCTCTTTGGAATTCAGTCGTCAGCATTATCTACCCCGAAATCATCTCGAACATGTCCAGCACAATCACACCTATCACTTACCAGTGGAGAATACTGGTGCCATGCAGCGCCCCGTGTGTAGAGACAAGATAAAGGCACGCAAATCTGAAGAGGAACATCTCACACGTGACCAAAAGCGGGCACGTGCTCTCAATGTACCTATCACTGTTGATGACATAATCAACTTGCCCATGGATGAATTTAATGAGAGATTGTCTAAGTATGACTTGAGTGAAGCCCAGCTTAGTTTGATCCGAGACATCCGACGTCGTGGTAAGAATAAAGTGGCTGCGCAGAATTGTAGGAAGCGGAAGTTGGATCAAATTTTGACCTTAGCCGATGAAGTCAAGGAGATGCGTGATCGGAAATATAGGCTTATCAGCGATCACGAGTTCTTAACGGCGGAATCACAACGGGTGAAGGATAAATATCAACAATTGTACCGTCATGTTTTCCAGGTAATGCAGTGACACATTTTTTGCCAACAAATTGTTTATTGTTCTTTTATTGCAGAATTTAAGAGATCCTGATGGTAATCACTACTCGCCGTATCAGTACAGTCTCCAGACTTCAGCAGATGGTTCTATTTTGATTGTCCCACGTGCAAACAATGGCGTTAATAATCCTGACGGCAAAGAACGACAGCAACATCCGGGTCACAAGGATTGAGGATTCTTGGTGTGAAAAGAACAACTCTGTATGCGCACCTTTGAGATACACTCGATCT
This sequence comes from Ecitoglossa quadriceps, assembly GCA_027574925.1. NCBI lineage: Eukaryota > Metazoa > Arthropoda > Insecta > Coleoptera > Staphylinidae > Ecitoglossa > Ecitoglossa quadriceps. The sequence continues at coordinate 9,743 of JAODGC010033464.1, read as the reverse complement.
CCTCGATAATTTTTGAACTCTTCTACTTTACGAGCCTCCTAAACGCCGTGGGATGTCTTTCTGGTTCTCGTTTATGCCGCGCGCTCGCATCTTGTCGTTACGTTACAACGAATGGATTTTAATTTGATTTTCTTCTTGAAAATTTGAGAAGTTGAATTTGCTATTTAGTTTTTTTTTTGTTGTTGTTCAGGGTTACGTTCAATTTTTGGTCGAGTCTGGCGGCGGCTGTGGCTAGCAGAAAGTAGCCGCACATGCAACAAAGTATATTTTTATAAATTCACGATTTCAGGTGATCAATTTGCCTTTAAGATTAACGATTAATATTTATATACGATATTGTTACGGATACTGAATACACACTGGCGTGTGATTGAAGATGGTGCAGGAGTAGAAGTAGCTTGTGTAAATGTGCATGTTGCCCGAAGGAAGGTGTGGAATCCTTGCAGGTGAGTAGCGGGCTGGTGGAGGCGGCAGTGGCGGCGGCAGAAGCGCATCACGGTGCTGCGTAGTTGGACGCAGCGAATGTGGTGGGCGCGTAGAGAATGCCACGTCGCGGATTGAACTGAGACGTACTACATACACGATAGGCTAAATATTTTTTATATTTGGAATAGTTTTTGTACATTGTATATAGTAGATTCTTGTATGATAGGAAGGTCCACTAATAATTAATTTAGAAATCGCGCTATTTTCTTGTGCTAAGCATGTTGCGCATTTTGGTCGACGGGCAAATAAGTATCGCATACTGTTGTCATTTTATGTGTTAAGATTGCGAAGTTGTAAACTGTGTAAGGGCAAAGATTGCATTCAATACCATACCTGTATACCGAGAAGAATAAGTTGTTATATGGGTCTGGTGCCAACATAGATCTCTATGTACTGATATTTCTTTAATTAAGCCTTGTAAAATCACCAGTGCTAAATAAATTTGATGCCCAGAATAAAATGGATTTGTTGGTTGAAATAAATATAATGTTTATTTACCAAAAGTAACAAACGTTATCACTGGATGAAAATGTTTAGTTAGTAAATTAATTTAAATTTAAAGGAGTCTTATGTTTTTTACAGAATAAGAATGAATTTTTTTTAAGATATCTAATAAAACTTTTTATTAACTATTTCGATTAAAGAACAAGTCAAGAAACCTTTCCTAATTTTTATTGAAATATTGTATTTTCAAAGCAGTAATGATGTTAAACAATCAGTTACACATAGAGAGGTGAATTAACAATATGCATATGATTGAAATTCTGAAAATAGATGTGTAATTTACTTTCAAAGGTAACAAGCATTGTTTTTGATGTAGCCTAAAATCGTTCAAGCAGGCTAGCTTTTCCTGTTGTACAAAAATAGATTAGGGAATATTACTAAGATAATTTAAGTACATCAACTTGTCAGCAATAAATTAAGATTAAGTATACAAAGCAACATAAAAATTATGTAAGTAATTTATGACTGCATCTGTCGTATTTATTAAATTGTCGAGAAGTGCTCAAGTGGGCCAGCTTTTTCTGATTTCTACAGAGTTACTCGAAGATATTCAAAGTATAGTTCGTGTAGAGAAACTCCTCACCTGTAATTTCTTTGCTAGTTTGATCTTATAGGTCAAACATAAAAGGAGTAGTATGTGATTAAAAAATGTCACTTTTGCGTGGTTTGGTGATTTTTATTACTATAAATTTGAATTTTGTATGAATGGTCAGTAGAAATTAAGCGCTGACGTCACTTAAATCCATGATGGCCGACCTCTGTGTAATCTTATGGACCGTTGCTAAGGTAAACAAACTGCTCGAAATAACCAATCCCGAAGCTTATTGGAAAGAACTCATCGCGACGGAACTTTTGAAAGTCATCCAATAACAATCCTTGTATTATTTTACTCACATAGATAACACTGATAAGATAAATTTGAATTAAATGAATGTCTACATATCAGTTAGGTTTGTTGTTAAACAATTAATTTGCATATTTGTTGTTTAATTTTCGCCGTGCGTCAGATCCTAAAATCCACTTGGCGTAATCGACGCAATACGCGCGCTTTTGTCGTACTAATGTTTGTTGCGTCCAGGAGTGTGGTCGGCGGCGTTTGCGCTGTTTTGCGTAGTCTCTCGCGGTCCTCGCGTCTCAGGTGAGCATACAAGGATTAGGATCCTCATTGCATATGTAGCTTTTGCAACGTTTGCAAAAATTACGGCCATGCGCTGCATTAAAATTCCCAAAAAACGTAGATGGCAACATAGTCTAACCTCGAAATTCTGCCGTTCTTTCTTGCGTTTTTTCCAAGTCATCTGAAGACATCGTGTGCATATTATCTGTATCACCTGCATTATTCTGTTTCTGCAGCGTTTGCACACCAAGGAAAAGTATTGTCGTCGGTTCTTCTGAAGCAGCTATACGCGAAAATAAGAAAATGTTGTTTCAATACCCAGATGCCAGGCGCGAGGATCTCGTTGAGACTTACCATGGTATTCAGGTAATATCAAGCTTATCCTCTTGATTTTTTGTATTTATTATTGTATTTTTTTTATTACTGTAAGATTGCCGAGCCGTATCGCTGGATGGAGGATCCTGATTCTGAAGAAACGAAGCAATTTGTTGCTGCTCAAAATGCCATCACAAAACCCTTTATTAATGAATATCCAATGAGAAATAACATCAAGGAGCAAGTGACTAAACTCTGGAATTATCCAAAATGTTCAGCACCTTATCGTGAAGGAGACAGATACTACCAATACAAAAACACTGGTCTGCAGAATCAAAGTGTCATCTACCACTGGAGCATTGATAATCCAGAGCTGAAACTCTTCCTGGATCCTAATCTGCTTGCTAGTGATGGAACTGTGGCTTTATCAGGTACCAAGTTCTCTAAAAATGGCAAAGTTTTTGCTTATGGCTTGAGTGCAAGTGGCTCTGATTGGATTGATATCAAATTTAGAAATGTTGAAACAAATGAAGACTTCAAAGAAGTATTGAAGAAAGTGAAGTTTAGTGGAATGTCTTGGATGCATGACAATGTTGGCTTCTTTTATGGTGCTTATATTGATAAAAAAGGAAAAGCGGATGGGTCTGAGACAGATTCCAATAAGTTTCATAAATTGTACTATCACAGATTGGGCACTGAACAATCTGAGGATGTCATGGTGGTTGAGTTTGAAGATCCAGAACTCAGAATGTAAGTTTTATTATTTGCATCAATTTTTTTGTGGTGTTAATTGCCTTTTGCAGAAAAGGTGAAGTGAGTTATTGTGGGGAATATCTAGTTGTGACTGCAATTAAAGGATGCAAGAACAATCTGGTGTATTTTGCTAGATTTGATGGTGAGGTTACTGGAAAATTGCAACTCACTCCAGTTGTAACTGAATTGGAAGCTGATTATGATGTAAGTGCCCAATTTCTCACATCACAGATATTTAACTTTTTTTTTCTCCTTAGTATATCACAAACAATGATTCCAAATTTCTCTTCCATACTAATAAAGACGCCCAGAATAATCGCATTATCGTCATTGATTTTGATGCACCAGCAAAGGAGAACTGGAAGAATTTAATTTCTGAGGACTCCAAAGATGTTCTCGACTGGGCTAAACCAATCGACAACAACAAAATCGTTCTATGTTATCTTCGTGATGTCAAAGTAATTTTCAACTTCTTTTACAACCTTTGACACTCCAGTATATTCTCTTAGTGAAGTTACTTTTTGCAGCACACTTTGTCGCTTCATAAATTGGAAACCGGCGACAAGATCATGGATTTCAATGTTGATATTGGAACTATTACTGGAATGGCTGGGAAACGTGATCATGATGAAATGTTCTACAGTTTTACCTCTTTCCTAACTCCTAATATCATATACAAAGTGAAGTTTGATTGCGGCCAAATTGAGGAAAGTGTTTTCCACCAAACAAAAGTCGGTGATTTGGATCCCAGTTTGTACATCAGCAAGCAGGAGTTTTACACGAGCAAAGACGGCACCAAAATTCCAATGTTTATTGTCCATAAAAAGGACTTTGTTAGGGATGGTTCAAGGCCTTGCATGTTGTATGGCTACGGTGGGTTTAACATCAACGTAACACCATCTTTTTCGGTGTCGAGATTGGTATTTGTAAATCACTTTGATGGGTGTTTTGTGGTTGCAAATATACGTGGCGGAGGGTGAGTTATTACTTTAATTTATAGCTGACTGTTGGATGTTTTTTTTTGTTTGAATTTACAGAGAATACGGCGATAAATGGCACAATGGTGGGCGTTTTGCTAATAAACAAAATTGTTTTGATGACTTTCAATGGGCCGCCAAGTATCTCAGCGAGGAAAAGTATACCAATTCGGACAAACTTGCGATTTTAGGAGGATCGAATGGTGGTTTACTTGTAGCTGCTTGTATAAATCAAGCACCTGCATTGTTTTCGACTGCTATTTGCCAAGTTGGGTAAGTTGGTCATTGGTAATTTAACAGGAAAAGTTTCTATTTTACGAGAAATTCATTATAGTGTTCTCGATATGTTGCGCTTCCACAAATTTACCATTGGATATGCTTGGAAGTCAGACTATGGTTCATCAGAGACAAAAGAAGGTTTTGAGTACCTCGTGAAATACTCACCTCTACATAATATTCGCGTGCCAGAAGGTAATGCTCAATACCCTTCTACTTTACTACTCACTGCCGATCACGATGATAGAGTTGTACCTCTGCATTCTATGAAGTTCATTGCGGAATTGCAGCACACAGTCGGTAAAAACCCTAATCAAGTGAAACCTTTAATGGTTCGCTTTGAAACTAAAGCTGGACATGGAGCTGGAAAGCCTACTGATAAATTGGTAATATATTTAAACTTTACCTCCGAATAATTTACGTTTCACAAATCAATGTTATAAATGTTTCAGATTGAGGAGATTACAGATACTTTAAGCTTCATTGCAAAAACTTCTAAGTTGGAATACAAGGAGTAAATAAATATCTGCAAAAGCCCAGTTTGAATACAATTTGACATAATTTAATTGCTCAGGTATTTTAATCAAATTGCAACGTGGAAAATAAACATTTGTCACAAATTTGAACAGACTTTATTACAAAATATTAAAGAATAACAGTCAACATTTTCTTCCATATTAAATATTTAGACAATGATCATCCAAAAGAGTGCTTTATATATATATATATATATATACTATGTGTCTGGCTTTTGTGATAGCAGTTTTTGCCATGCTGGAGAAATGATGTATCGATCATTAATAACGCCTAGATTTGTTAGAGTTGAGTCATGTTCGGTAGCGTTTTCTTCTGATACCATCAAGTCCTGAAAGTAGATATTTGTTAATTATCTGTTGAGCATTGTATTTGTATTATATCTGTTTACCTCTTTAAATTGTGCTTTATCAACAGCGGTCAAATCGTAACTCATATCCCCAATTACCATCTCCATCTTGCCCGATTTTCTCATTATGATTTTACCAATTTGTCCCTCTTGCATTTGATCTAAAGTGTAATCTATTGTGCCCCCTTCCTCGTCGAAACCACGTCCGGGCATTGTATCAGGTAACTTAAGTAATGAGTATGTTACATTTGAATCATTGAATGAGTCAGGTGTGTGCAGTGAACATTGATTTAATGATGTTGCATCATTGTTAAATTCTTTTAGATCACTTGGTTCCTGCTTAACTTTTGCTTCCGGGGCTAGTTGTGGTTGAAACGTTTTGAAGAAGTTTTTATGATTCTTATGCAATGGTAGTACAATTGGTTGATATTGATCTTGATCAATTTCAACTTCATCATAGCAGAGAAGATCTGCAATGGTTTTAGCTTCTTCATTTGCATCAATCTAGAAAAATTCCAATGTTATATGCTATTGTTGGGTTAAGTAATTACAGAATTGATGTAAAGTATATTGTTTGAAGTGGATTCTTACATTCCAAACAGCATCTGTATCAATTTTAGGCTTTTCCATGCCAGCTGAGGCATCACCTCCTCCATCTCTAACATCAGATGCCCGAGAACTGTGACCAATATCTCGTTTTATTTCACTAGTTCCCTCTGAAAATATACCTGTGGATTGCACAAAACGTGCCTGATCTGAATCACGTTTCCTGAACTCTTTTGATTGTTTCTTGGCATTTTTGCGATTCCCATCAGATGCAACAGTGCTACAAATAAGTAACAAGTTTATTCTTGTAAAATACTTGTTGTTTAATATACTTACGGCAGTGCCTTTCCTTTATTACGAACAGCATTTATATTAGGTGCAAAGACTTTCTTTGGCTTTGATGTGCTAGCACCATTAAGAAGTAGATCTCGAGGTTGACCAAGAGTTTTCAGTCTTGTCATATTTTTAACACTGAGATCACTTTTAGGTTTTTCCGTCATTGTAATAGAAATAAATAGAAAAACTAAACAAACAGTTTAATGCACTGGACGTGCAATGGTGCAAAATAATTAGTAGGTCTTGAGAGTTGTGGGTAAAAACATTGCTGCACGTGTTAAATTAAACGCCAAAAGTTATGAGAAGAACATGGGGTTGCATATTTTGATTCAGATCTCAATATAATATGACTTCGTTGTGTTCATTGATTGATTTCCAAACTATAGCTGAATTAAAACGCGATAGTTTCTGTAAATATACATATAAGATTTTACTGTTTACAGATTGCTAGGAAATAGAAATTGATTTAAGAAACAAATATTTCAAGCTGTCGCTTTAGTCGCCTGAGTCGCACAAGTCACTTGTCACTTTGTTCACAGCTGAGCGTAATATTTGCATTAATTCTCATGATTGCGGTACGCAATTTATGTATTATTAATGCAGCTTAAATAGCGCTTACAACGCTTAGTTTTCTTCTATAAATAAGCAATTAACGCATCACATCCATGCCAACATTAAAGAAGTTTGAGAAGTTTGCAAAGGATAAAAGCAACAAAGTCATTCAAGTCATGGACGCCCAACCTAGTGAAGACAAGTCAATAGTCGACAAAGTCCTCGGAGATATCAGCAAGACTTCAGCGACAAAGCAACTGATTCTCGGCACATCTTCCGGATGGATCACTGGCTATGTTTTCATGAAGGTTGGCAAAGTGGTAGCAGTCGCAATCGGCGGAGGCATTATTTTACTACAAGTTGCTAATGAAAATGGCTATGTCAACATTAACTGGAACAAAGTTAACAAGAAAATTGACAAAGTAGCAGATAAAGTTGAAGAAAAGATTACTGGTGAAGGCCCTTCATGGACAGACAAAGTATGTTCTAGTTGCCTTTTGTTGCCCTTTATTTGTGTACACAACACCATTATCTTTTGAATGCTTTTCAGATAACTGCCTTTGCTAAAACTCATATGTCTTTCACGACTGGATTTGTTGGTGGTGTTTTTCTTGCCTTTGGTAGTTCCTAGTATTTAGAAACAGACAGAAGTTAGTGGAAGCAATTGCAGAAAGCACTCAATTGAATAGTGTTACAATAAGAATGAAAATAAATGAAAATTGTTTGAATTACTAGATGATTGTTGTTAGAAGATTAAATCAGTTAGGTTTTATTTCAGGTGGAGGGCTTTATTGATAGAAAAATGGATCAAGCTGAAAACATTATTAAAAAGAAGCAGAAGAAAGCCAAGAATTGGTATGCCATCAATATTAAGGGAGAAGAAGGGTTGCAGATGAGGGAATCATATATTTTTTATGCATCATTTGTAGCAGGCCTCTGTTTTGGTTTTGCAACTTCTTAATTTACAATGTTAGTATATTTTTGAGAGATACTAGCTTATGCTGTACTCAGATGTCTTGAACCATAATATGATGAGTGTCTTAATATTCATAACATTTATGTTATTTAATTATTATTGTACTAAATACTAAAGCAGTTATAGATTTATGTTTGAAAATTAAGCCTAACAAACATAAATGTTATATCCAGAAAGCATTAATAAAGGATGGCTGAAAATGGAACAAGTTAATTTATAAGTTATTTATTGAAGTAGTATATGAAGGGCTTAAATGATTACAAATTTACTCAGTATGTCTAACAAGTTTTGTAATGTTTTCTGCAATATTTATCTGCTGCATACCTGCAATATTTCGCAGCGCGTATCAGTTACGTACCGTTGGTGGATACAAACCCTTGTCTGAAACTCGTTGGTTAGTCTGTATGTATTGGGAAATTTTACAAAGTTTTCAAAGCAAATTTCTGTGTCTCGACATCAGTTTAAACAGGTCAGTGTTTACTGATAGGTATCATTATTAATATAGACACAGATTATATTTTATTTATTGAATTCTATGACCCACATATAAAGTAAATAACCTTTTGTAGTTTGTAGATATGTAGTTCCTAATTGTTACAAAATAATGAATTCTTTGAAAGAATGTCAATTTATTTTGTTGTTATCGCAAAAGCGTTTATTCTTTTTGTGTGATTTCGATGCAGAAGCATAATGGATCTCATTGATTATTTCCTTTTATTGCAGGCCATCTATACACAAAGGTTAAGGGCCCAGATCTTGTAAGTAGTTGTGTTATTGTCCATTTGCCACTTTAGTCTACAGCATAGCAGGGTCGCTTTCCTAAACAAGCTGAGTGCTCCATAAGGTAATAGTATAGAGCCTGGAAATGAAATAAAAAGGTCTAAATATAGATAAATGAGAACGAAAATACGGACATAGTTGAGTTTAAATAGTTATTTATTCATACAAAAGAAGTAGATATTTAGGTCAACTAATTTGTTGGAAAATATAGGTACTAATAATATATTTATATATAGATTGATAATGTTTCAATAAATTCTTTAGGATATGTGTAGTCTGTCGGTAAAATATGGAGAGAAATAGTTTTTGCTTGTATGTGGAACGCTCGGATAGTGCTGTCCTCACCTTTCTCTACAAGTAAACACTTTTCAATACCTATGTAAATTCTATTACAGATTTTGTAATTTTTACAGCTACCAACATTTGATAATTTTTAAATTTGCAGCTTTTAAGAACAATAAAAATTAATGTATCACCGTAGAATAGAGTTAAGAGGTCGCAATGTGTTTTATGAGCGTTCCATAAACCTATGTAAAATATTAATTTAACGACAAGATTACTAATGAAAGAATCTGCACAAAACAAACAGTGGTATATTGAATGTGCTATTTGTATTAATATTTCTAGAATAAAGAGTAAGATATTATACAAAAAAGCAATTTTTTCCTAGATAAATGTTAATTTTTTCCTAGATAAATGTTAATTTTGCTTCTATGCAATTTCACATATCAATTCTGATTTATTTTTGTACAATTTATAAATCAATGAGGATGCAAAAATTGTGAAACAAACTTTATAAGATTTAACATCAAGTTAAATAACAGATGTAATGGAAATTTAAAAGATACAGTAGCATGAAGAGAATATCTAAGAACACATGGACTTGGGCTGTGTGTGGGCAATACAAAATTTTCACTGTGGTTTTAAAAGTTTAGAAATAAGGGTGCAATTTGCAATATACAATTTATCATATGTCAAATATTTCAGGTAATAATTTACACAAACGATTCTGTTAATAAAATCTAAATTACTGCTGGTGTTTTAATATGTATTCCCTTATACCCGGTGAATTGTTGTCTCGCGATTGTTTGAGAAAATCGCTAGTCAACTGCGACTTCAGTGGGTTTTGTCGTCGCTAATTATGAGTGGGAAAATAACGGACGATGTTAATGTTAAAATGTTGGTATATAATTGAGGGACGAGTTGCTGCTCCCACGTTTCGGTTTCGACTGCTTTAAATTT
>JAODGC010033244.1:42207-76830 GCA_027574925.1 Ecitoglossa quadriceps | reverse complement strand
TTTTCTCGCACTTTTCACGATGCTTGCATTTGATACCGTCGACTTGTGGATCATTTCCGCCTTGAAATGATGGGAACGAATGTGTTTTTTTACGATTGCCTAGTATTTCAGTCCCACAGGTATAAAAGAATAATATTAATATTCCACATTTCCCGGCATCAGCAGAGATACAGAGATCTATATTTAAGTTATTATTCTTGCTCTTGTTTATGGGCAGCCTTTACGAAGAAAACATGATGTTAACCCTATTACATAAATGATTATATTGCCATGATGGTACACAATCGTAACAAACAAGGAAATTTGTGTTTTTTTATAAAAAATTTTCAGATAAGTTCTATTTAGTTCGCGTAACAATGATGACAAATTTAGGTCCAAGAGAGATGTTAGTTTTTACTGAAATATAGCAAATTTGTTTTCTTTTTAAGAACATCAATAATTTTGTACATGGAAAAAAGTGACTTCTTTGTATTAATGCTGATTATAAGAAAAAAACTGTTGAAATGATGAGGTTTCCAGGTTGTTAAGTAGTTGCTTAGTAGGACATAATCTATTAATAATTGTTTCAAAAATAAATTTTTTTTTAAATATTATTTATATTATAGTTGATTTAGTTTTTATAAACAGTTTTGATAAAGGAGCAACGTTTGAATTTTCCTATTTTCACTTTTAATTATTGTCAATTCAACAATTCATGGATAATTACATTACGTACAACATGTTTTACTATTAGGATTGTTTGTAAAGTAATATATGTACGTCATGCTCAATTAATGTCCGTTAATTTAACTCGATAAACCCCAAAATTAGAAATACATTTATTTTAGTTTAGAGATAAAGTTTCCGAGGTTGATCTCTGGTTTTCTGAGTAAAAATTTTACCTGAGGGTAGAGTACTAACCTGGGTCTTGGACCCTCTTTCTTTATTCGGGTTTGGAACCTGCACATGTGTTTGTGTCTGCTGGTCCACTGTGTACTCATGCGGGGAGTGGGTAAGGTAAAACAGCGTCGCGATGAGTGGAACCGACATGTTACAAGGATGTCTTCAGAAAGAATTGTCAGAATTGCAAGAGACAATTCACCTATAGGTCGACGGTCAATAGGACGACCATTAAAAAGATAGACCGATAATGTAACAAATCACTGATGGGGAACAAGCACCCGCCTAATGAGAAGATGAGGATGAAGATGAAGAAGAAGAAGAAGAAATAAAATTTAGAAATGCATCCCAAAACACATCAATAAATTACTTCTAATCATAAGAAAATAATTTTATGCAGTAACTCAAATATTTTTGTTTTTAACACACTTCTTCATTTAAAAGGATTTAATTATTCCTCCTATTAAAAATAACTTTTTGTTGTTACCAAAACCGGATAAAAATTATTAAAAATAAGGAGTTTTGCTGGTAAATTTAGGATTAAGAATATAAAAAAGACGCGGGCGATGTGGAGTTATTGATAATTGCTGGTAAGACCATGCGCTCTGCGGCTCTAAACTGACACGTAATAGATACGGCAGTACAAAACTACATACTTGGTATTTCATTGATGAAGAGAAGTATATTCTATTTGTGAAAATTATTAAACAGAAAAGTCTCCTAACTTAAATCCGACTTAAGAGTAGGTAAAGTGGCTTTGTAGAAGTAGGTGGGACTACTAACAACATTGGATGAGCTACCTGATATGTGTTATTTTTATATCATAGATCCATATTTATCTAACATGGCAAATTAAACAAAAATATTAAACTTGACATATATATTATCAAATCATTTCTGCAAATTTTACTCTCCATGCCCACGTTCCATTTTAATTAATCAAAAGTTTTAGAGTCATGCAGGAAGGTCGTAATGTGCAATCAGGTTGCAGTACTTCTCAGGTTTAGCTATGCTCCTAATCATAGCTAAACCCGAGAAGTACTAGCTGTGCAAAATCCTAGCACCAATCGATAGTACACCTATCTACCTCTCTTCATTCACTTGCAATCAATTCATCTAGGCAGTTTTTCAAAAAGAATATGATTTTTCTACGCGACGCCTCCACTTCAATCTTTGATACCGCTTCAACAATTGATATCCTAAGTTTTAGTATTAATATTCTTAGCTCTTATTCTATCAATTTTAGACTATTTCTCGATAGTGTGTGCGCGAAAATGACTTTAAAGCGTTGCAGAAAGGCCATGATATTCACTAGGGAATCAGGAGAATAGTAGCTAAGTATGAGAGGTGCTAGTCGTGCAAAATCCCATCCTGATTCAGCAAAGCTAACAACCCAATGAATACTGTAAATATTCATTTCTCCAAAATCTTGCTAGACCGTCCCATGTGTCCAACATCTTATACGCATTGGCATAGGCCTGCAGCGACTTGAACAACAACACCTGCGTGCCCATTTGTTTGTTTACCTTTTCAATTGCATCTTGTTGCTTATGCGTTGACTTGCGTTGAGTGTGGGTCTGGATTGTGTGTGGCTTTCTATTCCCATATCGTATTTGAATGATGCTAAAAGGCCTTATAGTAGTGTAGAAAGAGTGTAACGCACGGAGTATCAGGGTGACAGAAAATTAAAGAGGTATGTAACTATTTTCAATATGTATTTACTACTGGTACATTTACGAAATGGTTACAAAGTGGGCAGGATCAAGCTCTATTTTGAAAAAAAAATTTGATTTCTCTGCGCGATACCTCTGCTTTATTTAGATATCTTAATTTTTAGTATAAATATATTTGTTTGTATTCGAGAAATTTTAGATGATTTCTTGAGAGCATGTGCTACAAAACAGTTTTAAAGAACTGCAGAAAAGCCGTAATATTTAATAGACTATCAGGAGTACAGCTAAATCTGATAGGTACTAATTAGGCAAAGTTATAGGCTAGACTGGACCATATAATCATATATACTTGCATGTTCTAAACCATGGTCATCACCAATAGGCACATTGCATTTACTCTTATACATCACTAGACTTACCTCTTCTGTGTTATTTTTGTAGCTCTATTCAGCAACGAATGTGATCCTAGACCGACTTAATAACGTAAATATAAAGTGGGATGGTCTATCTTCACCTCCCAACAACAATACCTATCTGATATCCACAATAGTGTCGTTTGATATAGTGCACTCTCTCACTGAACCTTAGGTTTCTAACGCTTGACTACACTTGGTGCAAAAATAACGCGGGACAAGGAGTGCCCAATTCATTGCACATGGACTGAAATAGTCCATTGTTTAGAGACGGAGAGCATATGCATCTCTGGATTGTTTTTTTTTGTTCTGCTAGCAGCAGTATGCTGCCACGCATTTGGTCTTATTAGCAGATGAGAATTGGAATGCGGTGTTTTGAATAATCGCAACACCATTGCACTGCAAAGAGCGTAGGTTTGTTTACATTCCCAATGCAATGATATGCTTTCCATATAAATATGCCGTCATATTATTATCACTAATCTGGTATTCTGTTTGCTGTGTTCTTTCATAAACAGGTGTAACAGTTAAAGAATTATAAAGGAGTTTGAAGTGAAGTAGAGTAAAACTACTCCATTTGCAAATAAAATCTTGCTTTCTCAATACTTAGGCGTGAGTTTCGAACTCTTGCATTAAAGGAAAAAAAAATTACACCAATAGATACAACCCTATTATATTAAATCGAATTTCAGCACTTCTGCGCTCCTATTCCTGTAGTTTTTTATGAAGATACCGAAAACGTTTTTACAACATCACATAATCATTCAGTGTGAAAGTAAAGTCATCTCAGTACAATTTCAATTTTGTTTACCAACCGAATGCCTATTAGAAATACATGGAGTTTATCAGCTCGATTCTTTGTTTTTATACTACTCGGCATATTGAACAATGTCCCTGGATAAGAGCAACACGTATTTTATTCGGGTTACTGGGAAACGCATGCGTTGCGTTCAAAACGGCGGCAATATTCCTCCACCGCCACTGTTCTGGACGTCGTCGTGAAGTGGCCGCGTGGTAAATTGGAAACAGTCTGCGGAAAACTGTGCTCAGGGTCTGTCTATACAAACCAAACTGCGATCCACAATGCGATCAAAACCAGTCGTCTTTAATGGCTTTAAGCGTGAAATACTATCACAAACTTGATTAAATGTGTGAAGTTACAGTAATGTTAAGCAAATTCGATTTAAATCAGAATTATATTATTAAAGGGTATTTGATAACATATTGATGGTGTGCTTAAACTTGTGGTTGTGACACTTGTGACAGATCAAAAGAATTGCTATGATGATGATACGATTATGTTTGAATTTGTGCTAATTGTGAATCAAATTAATTAAGTCATCAATTTAGATGAAGATAATAAAGTGATTTAGCAAATCAGCAATTTAATAAAGGATTCGCCTGCAAGGAAAACATTGACTATTTATTGATATAACATTTCAAAAATTAGAAGTAATCAAAAGTTGAAATAAAAAGTTGAAAATACATTAAAGTTGTAAAAAAAGGAAGAAATTGAACTCTAGAAGTTAAAGTTAACATGATGTAAGTAATATATTTGTGACTCACTACAAAATGTGTAAGTAAATTGCAATTTTACTTCTCCTTTCCTGTGTAGAAATGCAATGAAAACAAAGAACAATTCATACTTTTTGCTCAAACATCAATTCTATCTGTTGACAACAAATGTAAAGGATAATCCGATGTTATAAGCGTTACCAACGCTTGTTAGACTAACAAGTACTTTCAGCAAATGTCATTTACTTAGTTAGGTAATAATTTGTTCTGATTACTACTGAAAGCAGTTCTGTTCAATACAAGTATAATATATTATTGTATATCTAGATCTTTGGTAAGAATGTTTCTAGCATTCTCCCATTTCTTATGTATGTGAATGTAATAATTATAACACATTTTCATTTTAGAGTAGGATGAGCCAAATATCATCTTTCGAATCCAGAAGAATACGAACATGATAAACACATAGTCTTATCATACAGTGATATAAGTGTCATTAACATGTGTCAAAATATATTTTCAACTTAAGTAAGCATTGTACTTTTCTAGGTGCTTTAAGGCTATCTAATTACAGTCAGATTGCAAGAAATATTGTTTATTCATTACGTTAAATTCCAATTCTTTTTTTCAACAAATACATAAATAGTTGTGAAATAGCATGACCATTCCTTAGGTTTGTTAGTATAACAAGCACATTCAGAAAATATACCGTAATTTCCTAGGTAGCCACTTTTCCCAATTATCTCAAATTTCCTTTTTCCTTTTAAATACTTAACATTTCTATTTCTTTGTAAATGCTTATACCTTATCTACTAACTTATCAATAATTCTTGTTTTACGAGTACTCTGACAGACCCAACGGATAGACCTTATTCTCCTGTGATATACTTATGAGGTACTTAGTTTTAATTGAAAGAGTTTTTTTATTATCTTGTATATTCATCTAAGATGTTTCGCGCAGAAAGAAATAATTACTAATTCGTTGGAGCTTTTAACGTAATCCTAATTGCTCTTTTAATGCAATCGTGAATCTTTTAATTTTTTTTTAAACTTAAAATTATGCTAATAAAATAATAAATTTGGAGGTGAAGACTACGTGGATGGTAAATAAGTCTAAAGATTGTAGTAGAAGTAAGAGGAAGACGATGGTCCATGATGAATTTATTGTATTCCATATCTTTGTTATCTTAGCACGCTAGTCCAAACAGACAATCACAAAGAATGGTATTTATCATACTGTGAATTATGACAAGGACAAAATTTGAATTTGTGTGGAGTTCTGGGGAATTTCAAAAGATTTGGGATTTCAATTAAATTTCATTGTTTTGCATTAAAATGAATTATTTATGTTTAGCTTCACTTTGTAAACATTTAATTACGACAGTTTAAATTATTTTTAATCGAATAACATTAATATATGATATTTTCTCGTACTATGCAAAGTATTAAAATGAATAATTTTAATTATTAAGCTTCTGTTTTTCAGTCGATTATTTGATTAATATTTTCGATCAGTACATTTATCCTTTGGTTTTTGAAGTAGTCGTATTGGTAAATAGAACGCAAATTTACATTATTAGGTAAACATAAAAGTACAGTGATGACTGAACTTTCGAATATAACATTTCGGAATCTCATACTTGTATCTTGAATCCAATATGACTGAAAATATTAGAGATTTCTTCAATCTGTACTACATCCAAGTAAATATTTATTTAATTTTAAATCTGTTTTAATTAATGATCCTTAATATAATTTTTTTTATAAAATAATGAAAACAATACTTCTTCATAACTGTTAGCTCTTACAATAACAACCACTTGCAATTCCACATAATATTTTTGGTCCTTATTGCAAATAACAGGAAACTAGTAAGCCAAAGAGCATGAGAAATTGAAGCAAACCTTTTAATTAGCGTCTACTGCAGATGATGCCGCTGGAAATGCTCATTACTAGCACCCGTTGACATCGTTATTATTTACTTTAACCTTTAATCGATAACTAGATAGAATTTGTATTACTTTTTACTTGATAATTAGAGTTGAAGAAACTTTTCAGTATTAATTGACAAATTTTGTATTAATGTTTATTATGAAATATTTGTTCAATGCCAGCACATTACTATAATTGAGATTGGCAAATAACCATTGCCAGTTGGTTTACAATAAGCCAAACAAAAACTGTGTCCATTCAAAAAGCAGAGATCAGATGTGTTGTTACTTTGTAAAAATAAGGACATAAAAGTAATATAAAAGTCTTATTGTTGAAACAGACACGATTCTAAATGGGATATAGGGTCAAAGAAAAGTAGTGCCAGTGAAAAATAAAAGTTACTTTCTTCGAGGAAGATTTTAGTTTCTCTATTTTGCAGGTGATACAAAAAATCTGTATAAATGTGTTCTATTTTATTTGATTTTATTTTAATGAGATGACTTTACTTTGACACTTACTGAATATTTGATGTTATAAAATCGCTTTTGACATTTTGCGTTCTTTACGTACTCGCCATAACTTGGGTTTAAGCTTATTAACTGTATGTACTTGATTTAGTTTAGTATGCAGCATTTGTGATGGTCCCACAGGCACCGCGAGGTGGCGCAATCATTCGCCGCCGACGCTAGCGCCACAAAAGCACCGTGGTCTAATGGCTACGAATCCTGGAAACTGTATGACAGTCGACACTCCACCACCGCACGCACAACATCTTTAGCAAATTACTCTCTTTGAAAAGAGTTCCATATCCATAGCAACATCACATTTTCCATATAAATCAATGCAAATCAACTTTTCATAAGAAATTCAATATACTTCAATATAACACTAGTAATTGCTTAACTCGACAACAATGAAGAAAACAACATGCCAAAAACGATTTACAACAACAAATTTTGAGTAAGTGTCAGAGTAAACTCATCTCAATAATGTGAATATCAGACACTATAGATAATTCTTTGTTTAGAAGTGAGTACAGAAAAAATTTATCAAAATTATAGCATAGAAACAACTAATGCTCTTGTGATATCAAATCGAAGTAAAAACTTTAGGTGAATATTTCAACATTGCATAAGATTAATGACATTGTATATTACACAAAGCTATGTTACTAACGAGAGATAGAATATTAGATCTCGTTAGAAACATAATACTCGCAGAATGCTATAGCTGTAGTCGTGTAATTGCACTATGCCAGTAATCCAATTTCAGTAATATTTCCGAGAGAAGCTTTTGCCGCTAAACTCGTTCTTGTGCTCCGACCAGCATCATTTCCAGTATCCATAGGTTAGACATGTTGTCACACATGAAATTTTTGTATAAACGGTGATTAAAAGCATAATCCTCGATAATCAGATTGCAATTAACACGATCACAGATACTCTGCAGTCAATGTACTTCGTCTATTTAAACTGGATATGCTCGCCTAACCACGTTATAATTTGTTTTAGAATATACAATTTAAAGTATTATTTGAAACAGTTCAAAATCTTGTATTTTTGTACTGGCCTGATTTGAAGTAATTTTGTTTTGATTTATAAATTTATATTTATTTTCGTTTTATTGAAGCACCTATATTCTGCTGTCACGTTCACTTTGTTCCGGAAGTTGAACGACAGCAAATCTTTATAAATTGAGCAATTTTGCTTTTGACAAGTTGTGTCATACTCTTCGAGCATTCGCAACAAATACCCGATTGCTGCTGAAGTGGGACAGATGGTAAAAGCTGCATCGAACAACAAATTTAATATAAAACTTATAGTCCAAGTTAAACAATGTGGATAATTAAAATAGGGCTTTGTGTAGTTTGCATTTATTTTAATTAGAGTCGTGGCTCCAGTCTCCAGTGATTTTGTAGTCGTGCTACAAGAATTAATGAGTTGACTCACATTTCAAAAACATTGAGAAGTATTCGAAAACATTTCAAACTTTACTTGATGGATTGCTCAAAAATAACTCACTTTGATCATCAGTCTTCCGACCTAATAATGAACAAAGTGATTCTACCACAAGAATTAAATAAGAAGTGTAATAAATAAAATTCAATACAACTATAATCTACTAGTCCTGTCCGCAATGTACAGGAGTGAAAATGGATATACTTTATTTAATAGGTATTAAAAAGTATAGGTTGTTAACATAATAATATCTGCACAGATGATCAAAGTAAGTCGTTGTGTACTAATTAAACCAATTTTAAAGAGAAATATTAACTTAAAAATATTGAAGCAATGTTATAAAAGCAAACTTTGTTATTATAATCTAATTTAATGCAAATTTGCAGTAGAATCTTCTGTGAACTGATTTAACAATCATTGCATAAAGAAATATTTTCAACTGAAATGGATTCTTTTTCATGCAGATACATCCATTCAAAATCCACTTGTTTGCATTTATTTCACATTATTTTTCCCTGGCACCAGTAAAGCTTGAAAATGTGTTGGACGCGTTGAGCTTTCGGATCAATTCCAATGTTTTTTGCTCCATTCACGATATTTTCATAATATTTATGCGGGAGTTTTTTTCTAGAGCTTACACCGTGCACATTTAATACATTTCAGTGCATAAACACATTTCGATGACTAAGTGCATTAAAATAGAGTCGCTTGCGAGTTAAAATAATGAATATTCAAAGCATGCAAAATAGCTTTGTTTACTCAAATGGCTTCAGTAACTTTTGCAATTTTTCGCATTTTAGGATTTTAATAGATTTTAGGGAGTACTGAAGCGTAAAATTATTGATTCCCAAAAATTGCAGCGTTGGACAATACGAACCGAACAACGGATTAATACATTAGGATACTAAGAGGGCAGAAAAAAGTAAAAGAGTTAGCAATTTAGTACTTTGTTGAAAACCACTTAGAAATACATGGTAAAATCAGTGTGACTGAATTGTTTGAAAATTTGACACAAAACTAAAATCATATATCAATAACAATTACTTGTATTTTCCTTCCTGAATTACTTAATTCATATAGTATTAGAAAACATATTTTTTTGAAAACGTGAACTATATGCACTTATCCATTCTAGGTTTACTATGAGAATAAAACCTAGTGCAAATTCAATGTGGGTAGATTATAAAATAGCACCCTGACATTACTACAGCATGTGCTAGACCTAGGCAAGTATGAAATGTGCTAGTTATTTCCAGTAACTTTCTTGATTAAAAATTAACGAGAATTTCTTTAGTATTTGCGATCAATTACGCAAAAAAGTGTTAAAAGCTATTCTGCATATGAGATTTCAACGATATTGATTTGGCATCAACTCATAGTTCATTGGGCGGCATAATTTTGTTCTGCTTGAATATTTCATTGTTTCTAAAATATTACTCTCCAAGCATACAATTTCTATTTTCTACATTTATGCTTAATTATTCATATGAAATTTGCTTGAATAGCTGATTATAACAAAAGACTGTGTGAAAAAGATTTTTTGAAAATGACAATTCTAATATGCTTGTATTTGTTTCGTAGTTATTTGAAAGTTTCTTATAAAACTTTACAATAGTTATGCAATCCGTGACATAAAACATCCATCGATGGAAAACAAACGTTTTATATGAAATTGCTTACTTTAAGCTCACTGATGTTGAACGTTGGTGAAATTGTGTTTAATTTCCACTTGCTTTATGCAAGATCAAATTGATAAAATATGAATTTATGGATGAATCAGACACAGTTAACATCAAACACAGGATGCTTCCAAATTTCAAGTAATTACTCCCTGTTTATCATTATATTGCATATTATATATCCCACAACTCATCACAATGCGCATGAATTCAATTTCTTCTACCCTTGTTGACACAAATTTATTTTCAATAACACACGTCAATCAAATATAGTAGGGTGATCACAAATGGGAACATTTTCAAAGAGCGTTTAATTTAATCCGCTTGCGGTTTTGTCATCTTCATTTAATTAATTACACTCTGCGGTCTTATGTAATTTACTCAACTTTAATGAAGAAGCAATTGCTTTAATTAAAGTAAACCGCATCTTATTATCACTGCAATACTGCTAAGCAGTCTGCAGTCTGGAAAGTACTAAATGGCTGATGTTTCATTACTGTAATGGCCTAGTACTATTTGTAATTTGTCAGAGTCAGACTTGTGAGACTTAATTCAATACAACATTTAATTTATGTTATTATAGAACTAAGAAACGTATGATATAAACCATAACATGTTGGCATATGAGCATACATTCTACACCGGAAAAAAGTTCCATTTTCAATGCTTAATATTGTTTGTTATCAGTAAAACAATAAACCAAATAAAAGACATGAAATAGGGCAACACAAAATTAACCGGTTTATTGGTTAATAAACCAGCTTTCGACCGATTACGTGTGAAGTCCCCACAACAGAAGTGGAACAAATAAAAAATTCTGTTGTTGTGTACAATTACAAAAACCATCATATAATGTCAGTAAAACTAATTCTGCGATATAAAACAATAGGGTATTGTTCATTTTATTGGGGGCATTTAGAGCAAATTTCTATCATAAAGACTTGTTACAATAAAACATAACGTCACATTTCGTCCTGTTTTAGAAAGGTTTTTAAATAAAACAAATTACATACGAGTTTCTAATTAACTATGTTACAAGTTTGTTTTGTAATTTTTGTATTATCATGAAATCTTACGTTTATGGGTGCTATAATCAAATAAATTGTTTAAAAATATTTGAAATAATCGTCTTCAAAAGGACATTGTGTGTTGTTTTCAAAGTATTAATTTTAAGAGTTATCAAAGTAAATATAAAGAGAGACTTTCATGTCACTCTGCTAAAAATGTTTTTTCATTGCAGGTGAAAACTCATAAATTTCCAGCACACCTAATTTTCTATTCTTTAGTCAGTGCAAAACATAAAACAAACAAATTCATTTTATTTTCTGGAATAGGCCAGCGCGTTTGGTTGACAATTTTTGTCACGCTTATAGTACAAATTTGAAACGCGTATAAAACAGAATCGTATCGTCCACGTTTTCAACACTCACATTCTGAATTTACTTCAAAACATTTTCACAAAGATTTCAAATTAAATCACTTATTTTATATGAAACACTTAAATGTAAATAAAACTGACCATTTTAATAAACAAGTCACAAATTGAATTTTAGAAACACTTAATTGCAGTAATTAAATAGAAATACTTGAAGATTGTTCTCCAACAATAATCTAACTTAAAATAAAATAAAATGTAAAAGTGACATACAGATATGCACGTTAGCTTTTAAGGTTGAGCAGAAACTGCATTCCTTCTGTGATAACAAGAAAGCAATCAAGGACACGTTTGCCACTTCCTTTTGCGACAGCAAAAATTGATTTCCAATACATCTATTACATCTATTTCTTTTCAAGCTTCTATACATGACTGATTAATATTCAAGTGTGAAGTAAATACTTGAAGTAACTGATTTATTACTAAAAACAGTGCTAAAAATCGCATAATTTAGTTTTTTTCTCGAACGGAATTTATCCTTTCAAATTCACAGTTTTATCCTAGGATCAGTAAGAGTTTCTCTCCTACAGTCAGATAGTTTTTACATTTATCAGTTGTTGATTTTCATTGTTGACTTTTACTCAATCTTTTAGGGGTGCTTTTGTATAGCAGGGAATTTAGCTAAATAGGATGTTTATGTTCAAAAATGGAAGAGGCATTTTATGCAAAAATAAATATTGTGCTTTGGGAACTTGAGTTCTTATTTATGGGCCTTTGGAGCTTTAATATCTATGAGGCGTTGACTTTATCAACCTGCTAGATAAAACCAAATAAAAACAATCTTCAAGAATTTATGAAAATCGTAAGAAACGTTTCCAAAAACACCAAGTTGGGAGAGAGAAGAATATGACACATCATAAGACTATATGGAGTAGACTGTGTAATCTTCTGATATCACCAAGTGGTTAAAGTTTTGAACATGATTGAGCGTAGGACAGTTTTCTAGGTGAAAAATGCATATTTAAAAGCAACACCAAAGAAGCAAACACAACCTGGTTCAAAAAAGTATGAGAATGTTTTAGAAAGTAATACTTTACAAAAAACTTCTTAAGACTTTTTATTAATGAAAAATATCATAGAAAATGAATACACCTGGGAATAAATTTAATTGAAACAAAACAATGCATTAAAGAAACTAAGTCAGTTATAACAATGTTAATACTCTTCTATTTTGCTAACACATTTCTGCTACACTTTTATTACTTTTCATGTTGCATGCACCCATAATCTGCATACCTATTTAATAGTTAAAATTCCCATCACGTTCTACCCTCCAGCGAATCATGAGATCAGCTCATATCACATGTTTACACATTTAGAAGTCTCAAATCGTGCGCTGCATGCATTTGCACATTTTTCACGCATTGTGCATCCACCATAAAAAAGCTGCACTGATTGCACTCACAATACAGTACTGATTTCTATGTTTACCACCTGGAAGCTCGCAGCAATCATAATTCCTAATTCAATTTAAGGCTCCAGTAAATAATGTATTCACTAACATGCCTGCTTCCATTTAATGATAAAAACCGTGATAAGCTCAAGATGCTTGATGTTAGTGTTTAGGAGGCAAGATCGTTGTCGACGAACTGTGTTGGAATGTTGATTAAATGCTATGAACTTATAACAACCGTACCGCATCTCAACTATACTTCTTACAGCATGTAGTAATTTTTCTTGTAGGATGTTCATACATCTTTCAGTAATAGAGCAATGTTCAGGGGAAAGAGTAATAAACTAGTATGTTGGAAACGTCAGTCTGACACTTATTTTCAATAAATACATTGAGTTCTGCGCTGTACTTGGCTGCTCCGGATTTTTCACTTCACTTGTTATTTCACCAAAGAATTGATCCATGGCATTAATTGAATATAGTGATACTAGAGAAAAGTAATGAAAGCACAAAAAGTCAAGGCAATGACTAAGATAGTAACCCAGGAAATACTGAAGTGTGATGCCAGCAAATACGACTGGAAAATCAATCAAATTAATTGAGAACTTCTACAGCTAATTTTGATATCATTGGTTATTTTGGTTATTATTATATTATTATCTGGTACTTATTTCATATTCAAAAAATTTATTGAAGAAAAATATATTAGGGATTTGTATTATTTTCATAAAAATCTAGTACAATAGAAGTTTATAAAATACTTCTTTCTATAACAAGATACCGTTCTTTGTGTTTCTGTTGACATTTTGTGTCTTCGTTATATAAACGACTTGATTGTCCAGATAAACAGTTCCAAACTTTCAATGTATTGTGAATAGAACTTCAATGCAAAATAAAACTGTCAAGAAAGAATTTCAATTGATCACTTCAAGAACATTTCCAAATCTGTTATCCACATGTCTATAAAAGTGCATCTAACGGATGTAACTACAAACTTTTCCAATGCAATAAAATCGTTCCATAGCTTTCCACCAGCTACTAAACTTTCCACAGAATGCCAAAAAAAGTATTGAACACACTTCTTCAATTGACACAAAATACTGAAGTAAGTGAGAAATCATTGACAAACTGATAAATTTCGACATAATTACATGAGGATTATAACTTATAATTACAACGCTCGTCAAAAGTTTTCTAGCGAATTCTGCTGACTTGGAATAACTACTAAGAGCACTCGAAAGAATGTACATATTTTTTTCTTCACTGCTTGATCCGTAAGGGTTGGATAACTGCATGATATTGAAGTTTATGAAAATCGTGTCGTGGAAAAACCTTGAACTATTCCACATTATAAAGTTTCGTACATTTCAGGCGTTAATACAATTTGCAAAATTCTGCGGGTAAGAAGAAGAGCTCTGATATTTCCTTATATCTTGTTAGACATAATAAACTGACTTTGCTATCATATAGAATGTGTCATAAAATGCAACCTTAACTTATGTGCAGGCAAAATTACTTCAGATTTTTATCCAGCATATAAACTTTGATCGATTTGGTAGCAGGGGATTTAACTATTTCATTAAACTACAAACCTCTGGAAACCGTAGACCTTTCTTCTTTCAAGATACAAGAAAGATTAAACAACTTTATTGCATGATGTTACAAAAGTACATATTTGGTTAATGCCACTTTATGAAGTTACAAATATTTTTAAAAACGTATAAAAATATGACACGAGAGAATATATGGCACATTAGTCGGTTACTACAAATATGGTTCAAGTGCTCCAACTCTCAAATTAGTTTGTTGAAAATCTAGTTAATCCAAAATTATGGCAGTTAGATGCGGTTTAACAAAACCATTACTTAGTTACTTAGAGATTCTCTCCACTGGTTACACTAACAATGTTAACATTTAATGTAAAAACACGTTTATAGATAAAATTCTAAGAGGCACTTAATGGTACATCATTACAGATAACTTCAGTGCTTCGAAATGGAATTAATCCACCGCAAATCAGCTCAATTGAGTATCAAAGTTCTATTCGCATTTCTTTCGCTTCGTTTGTTTGACTATTACCATCAATATCCAAATTTATCCCATCGAAGTCATCGCGTATTATTTGGGAATCCTCAGTATCACTAATATATCCCTGCTCCCCGGTGTAATGCGTAGGATAAAGCAGCAAGGGTGATGCAGAAAACGCGCGTAGGTCGCGTTGGGGATAATGAATTTTCCACGCGTGCTGTGGGTGTTTATCGAAGAGAATCGGCAGGTACTCGTCCACAGGCAGAAGATTATCGAGTGGCTTCCCAGCAAGTAGTTTCCTTGCTCCACGCGCCGATAAAACGTATCCTAGGGTCCAATACGAATAACCCACTTCGACTAGGTATTTCGAGTTGGCCACCCATGGTTCGTCGCTTTCTTGGAGGCGTTTACGACCAAAGTATCTAGAAGAAATTGCAATTTCCACAAAAATATCCTTTATCATGATGGTGCAAATGTATAAGATAGGACATACACAAGATCCCACTCAGGAAACGTTCTCAACTCGTCCATAAGCTGACGGACTTTAATGGTAAAAAAAGATTCAAATCTGACGTCATCCTCCATAATTAAGGCAATCTGTTGACCTTCGTCCACAATCTGAAAATAGAGCAGCAAATTCCGATTGTAATTACTAGTTATATGACAAAATCTCGTAAAACAAAGAGATAAGATTATGCCAACTAAACATAGGGTACCAAGCAAGGAGGAGTTTAATTTATATCGATAGTTAATTAAATGCCAAGGGATGCCAGCATTGTGGTCCTACTTGGTTGCACATGTTTGGATAACAACCAACGAACAAGCTACTGGTAAGAAGGCGTGTGCACCACCAGTGCAACCAGATATTAATATCCTCTAGATGAAAACAAGTGTTCAGCATAAATTACTGCTTTTATTAACCCTGGCTAGCATGTAAAAGTACGAAAAGCAAATTTATGAGAGGAAAGTTATGAAGACAAAAATCATTCAAGTGTCGGAAAAGTACTTTTTAATTTAGGAATGATTCATCTAATATAAAAATTCATTTCAGAATTTTTTTTCTCATAAATATTCAAACTGAGTTGAATTACCCATGATGTGCTACTCCATTCTAAATCGATCTGTTTTTAAATTCTATATCTAAACACTCTGTGCACCAACCTTTTGCCATATTATGTAATGGCTCATGAAGCACCCGATCTCTCCATGCGTCATTGGCCTACAAAAAGCATGAAGAAAAAGTTGAGTAATAAATTACTGCATTTCTTGGCTCTCCACAATTGTCACCTTTTATGATAAGGATCTGCGTACTCGGGCAGGAACGTAATAGACTCCAGTAAATTTTGACTTAGGTTCCTAGAATGCAAACAAACTTTAATACAGTCAACATGAATAAACAATGCAATAAAACATGTTTTAAAGAAAATTTTCTACTTTCAGATGAATGAACAACCACAATGAGTGAGTGGATAAACATGTCCAACAGTTTTTTCTATTATCGCAACTTAACCGATTATCTCAATAACTCCACGGAAATTGACATCAATTCCACCCTCCCCGAGCAGGATGCAAATACATTCAATGCATTATTCAAAGGAGCCTTAGCGGTACTGCTTATTTTATGTTTGGCTTCAATCATGATCAACGTTCGAGTCCTAATTGCGGTTCGGTGGATCCGTCGGCCACTGTCTCCGACATTGCACATCAGTTTGAGCCTCGCAGCAGCGGACGCTTGCACCTCAACTCTAATTGGTGTTGGTTTAGTTATCAATAGCTATCTTCCTCACCTGTATAATATAGAGCTATGTCAGGTACAAGTGTGGCTAGAAATGTACCGGCTCAGTGGAATAATCATCACTGTTTTCCACCTGCTAGCCCTTAGCATCAATCATTGGCTGGGTATATTGAAGCCATTGCATTATACAACGAGAGTGACATCGAAGAAAATCACCATCGTTACAGTCCTTTTGTGGATTGTCCCCATCGCTTTCTTTATGACTTACTTCCTAACAGAAGCAAATTTCTGGCAGACGTGTCCCATTCGCAATAACTCCTTCGACAAGATCGAGTTTCGCATCGTATTCATATCCTTCTTCCTAATCCCGTTGCTCATGATGATCTACTTCTACTCGCACATTCTCTACATCGTGCGCAAGCAGCAACGAAGATGGGCGACATTATCGCGGTCAGGGAGTCAACGCAGTCGGGGGATGTCAAGGGCCAACACGCAGCAAAGGCGCACAATGGAAGGAAATGTTAAAGCAGTATATACGACGTTGCTGATTCTCGGCTCGTTCCTGATCGGATGGCTTCCGGCAATTACTATTTTCGTGCTGATTTGCAGCGACGGATGCGTGATCGCCACTGATAAATTCGCACAGGAAGTTGGACTCTTTCTGCAATTTCTTATTGGTTGGTTGAGCAATATTCTAATCATCCTCAAAACGGTAGCCAATCCTATAATCTACTCCTCACGTATGATCGAAATCAAAGTGAGTACCTATTTTATCTCAAATAATTAATTTACACGGTTGCAAATTTGTGTAAATTATTTTTTAATTTCTCAGGAGGGAATGCGGCGGATGGAGCTGGCTCTATCTCGAATATTTTGCAATTCGAACCGACGCGATCGGTATACAACGAATCTCCATCAACCGCTCAACATTGGCTGCAGCGCCGGGAGCGGCAATGCGAACATGACAGCACTATGCCGCCTCAATGGCAGCATTACTACGCGGCGCAGCGTGCGCTCGAATTTTCCAAACACCGTGGTGTAACTAACAACTGTATACTCTTGGTATTATGAGCTCAATTGCAAATAATTGATCTCTCGATAAATCTATTGTAGCTAATTTTGCTTATAGCAAACTTATAGCTACTCATAAAGTCTACGCATAATGTTGTTATTATAATTGACTACTATTATGGACTGTTACAAGTTATAAATTATTTATATATTTTAAATGAAGACACACATATTCAATATATAGAAATGCAACTTTTTCTACAAAAAAATTGTATATTTTCATACAATTCCGGATTAACATGATCAAAGCTGTCAACATTTAAATTCCGAAATATCAATTCGCAGGAATTCTATAGGTCATTCCATCTCAACTGATTTTAATCGATTTTAGTAAAGTCAAATCGTATTTTGACAGGACTGCTTCACTCTATCAACGAGATTCGCACAGTCTAACCTTATCTATGAAAAATTTGTTTGTTCCGATTTCCTTCTTTGGCAAGTCGACGAAATGGCCTATTAAAAGCACGACACAAATTCAATGGAAGCTATTTTCGGACTGAAATTTTTTGAATTATCAGTGGAATAAAACAAATCCATAACAAAGTAAAATACAAATCTGTAATTTGGTAAGTCATTCGTCAATATTATTAACAAATAAAAAACGATTACTTACTTTCCATCCACCGCATTAATAATCTTTACATCCAGCCCAAGTTCATCAAAACATCTCAACATCCTTTCCCTCCTCTCCGTTCTTCTGACCAAGTTTATCATATAAATCTCATCAAAGCCGAGTTTCGACTTGTCTGGGAGGGTGACAAAGTTCCCAAAGATATCAAGGTTCACTTGCAGCGGATTATTCTCGACAAGGACCTCAAGCTTCAGATTAGTCAGTTGCAAAAGATCGTGTTGTAAAGTGTCATCTGTCTCCAATGGCACCATGATAAAACCGTAAATCTCCTCGTTGCATACACGTAAAGGAATATTGTGCGTTCTTGCAGAAATGGCAAACGTGATGATATCATCTCTGGGCCCTGTATAATTTTCTACTTTTTCTGGGACATAGGTCAATCGGTCAGAGGAAATAAAGTTAAGGTTTATCAACACAGATGAGTGTATCATCGGAACTTGGAAACAACCCTTGCGTTGACGATGTAAAACCGGCTTATAATCCTCAGTGCGTTCATAATAAAATTCCTGTGTCATGCCGTGCCAGAAGTTGGAATATAAGCCGTCGGATTTCAGAAGAGGAGCAACAACAGGAAGGTTTTTAGAGACTAAAGTAATTAGAGTGTTGGGATTAGTCAGGAACACATCTGCATCTAACATCTGGAACAACACAATTAGACTCAGAGTTTAGTGTGGGAATATAGAAAATAATCACTGGCATTGGCGAGAAAAATAAATTAAACAAATGATAAAACATATCAATTGATGAAAAATGAGTATAGAATTGATTAATAATTGTTTTTTAAATATTCAAAGTTTTAAATTGTATTTAATGTAGGCAACCAATGCTTCTTAAGATAAAATGCAGCGAAACTTTTAAAAATTACATACCAATAAATAATCTGCCCATATTTGTCTTCCGTAATTTAAAATCTCTTCTCTCAATTGAATAATGTGATTGAATCGTTCATCAGTCCAATAACCAATGCTTTTATAATCCTCATTACTAGTTTTGCTTGCACTTTTAACAAACTGAACTTTTACATGATGGTATTTACTTTTTACCTTACTCAGCCATTTCTTTACAATTTCGATAGAATTATCTACGTTATCGTCGCTTTTAATCCTGAAATTAAATGTCCGAATTTACTCCTAGATTATTTCGTTGTGTGTAAATAAACGTCAGTCAGCATAGAACACCATAACATTGTTTAGAGTTAAAAATGACATACCATAACGAGATACGTTGCTTAGGGTAGTTCAATCCCTCTAATTGAGTAAGAAAATAAGGTAGAGTGTGTGCTTTATTCCTCACTAATATTCCAATAAGAATTGAAGGTTTCTTCAAGTCACTCTCACTTGTGAACTCATTACAACAACAATTATGAAGTGAACACAGCAGAAATAGCGGTATCAAAGCACTATAAAGCCTTAGCTTCATATTTAAACAAACAAGTAAGTAACAATATTTTCATGCAACTTTCATGAATTAGAATGAGTTGCTGTGGTTATTACTCGATTTAGACATGAATTAGTAGGTTACTCCGAGCGATAATGATACAACAGGAACGATAGGCACCCCGCTTTTGATAATGAATACAACAGATCATTTGTTTATGTTCATAGAACCAGAGCTATGTCGACCGTGAGCTTGAGCACGACTGAAGCCAGCAAACTCAAATCAGATGCATCTGTATTGGGCGGATTGCTGCTACTGAAGCAAAGCAATACAGAGATCAGCTGATTGAAATGCAGCAATGTGTGAGGGACTTGCAGACTGTTGCACTTCAACTGCATTTAAAGGCCACACACAAGTATAGAACAATTCAACGAATTAACATTAACACGCGCCGGAAGTTTAATGTTTCATGGGATTCGTTCCTGCAGCTCCACCCGTTCCAACGTAGCTGTTAAGTGAACATGAAATAAAATGATGCACCAATCTTGTAAGCACCATGTCAGATAATATGAAAAGTTAAATGTTTTAATATTAAATATCCATCTCAATATGAGTAACAAAGATTGGCAAATGCATATAAAAATATCACGCTGTGGTATTACTAATACTACTGGTAGTTTCTTCAATCTTTGGGCCAATTTCAAGCTTTTTCTTGTCTTTTTTACTGACAAAACTTAAGCTAGATTTATCAAAATCTAAAGGCATTACACCCAGGTCTCCACTAAACCTATTTTTGCAAACCTGCAAATATTTCTTTCCCTTTATTGAAGCTAGTCTTTTATCTTGAATAATTAAGATGTTGTCAGCTTCTTGTGAGGCCTTGGCACCACCGAAAATCGAACTCATTGTCAGGTCTTCCGCATCCCGTTCTTTCCTTGGATGAATAACCAGAGTAACATGACAATTTCGCCTTGTAGCAAACGTTCTAAAGTTAGCAACAATCAAATCCTGCTTCCAGAATCTGTCGAGATTCCTGGTGTCCTCACTCATGCCCATCATAAACTGTAAATTGTCAATGATGACATGGGAAATGTCGTGAACATAAACAGCATGTTCGATGGCTTCCATTACCACTTTAATGGTTTGCTGGCCATGAAATGTCATGTAATAAATTGGAAGTTCTTCAAACTTATCTGCCCAGTGATCATATTGGTCTAAATGCTCATCTAGAGGAATGCCAGCCATTTGTTGTAGCATAGTGCGAGCTAAACGAGCATTGCGAATTTCAAAACTGCCCCAAAGAGTGTTCACTCCCTGCATTGCCAAGTCGAGGGAATATTCACTGATGAATGTTGTCTTGCCACTTCCAGTTGGGCCTGTAAATACTGATAGTTCGCCACGTCGATGGCCTCTAATTATGCGGTTGAGAGTTGGGAAACGTGTCCATTTTATGCCCTGAATGCGGTCGATGTTTTGGAGTTCAGAGAAGACATCCGCGCGTAAACTCGCAAAAGTTGTGATTGATTTGTGCCACATTGGTTGAGCATTTGTGATGAGATGTCGTACATCCTGAGTTAATTCTGATATTTGTTCCATAGTTCTAACAAATTTTCAAAGAGAATATCACCGTTAATTAATATTAAACAACTTTAAAATAGATTTCACTCTACCTTATAAACGAACATCTTCGTTCCCCTAGTTTCTTCGCAAAATTCCTTGCTGTTTCCCAGGAAGTTAAATCATTTCCAAACCACAACACCAATTTATTAAATTTCTCAAACGATGGCAAAACATGTAGTGACAAATTCACTAGTCCATTTGGCAAGCAAATAATGTGATATGCAAGATTAGCATTCACAAGTAATAAGAAATCATTCACTGTTGAAACTACTATTACAGTTGCTGATGATTTAACACCTCTGTGATAGAGAACCCCACTTGATGCTGTATATCTCAATGTTGGCTCAATTGAATCTTTCCCTTTTACTTTAATTACTTTGTATCCAACTATATTATAAGCAGAGTTGTGAAGTGGAAAGTAGATGTTGGTGTGTGTTATATCAAGACATGCACCCAGTGCAACCAGAGTAGTTTTTGATACTGTTTTCTAAAAGGATTTAAACATCAGAATTTAGCTTAGTGTATTTCAAATATGTGTACTCACTGGCAGGTCAAATTTTTGCACAAGCTGCACTAATAATTCATCTTCAACATTCTTAAAACTTATTGTGTTATTTTTTAGATTTCTTAAGTACATTGTGAGTTTATTAAGATCTTTTACGATTAAAGGATCTTTATATTTCTCTTTCTTTGCTTTACTAGCAGTTATGTAGGAATCAATGTCAAACCATGACCCAGTGTGGTTACATGTCTCACAAGTAAAGGAACCTAAAATGTCAATTAATTAATGTATGGATATGTAACAGAGAAACAATCTTTGTACCAGTTTTCTTGTTAACAAATATTCGAGTTTTATCAACCAAACTTTCTTTCTGCTTCTCACACATTGGACAACTTATCAAGAAATTAGTGTATGCCTCATCAAACTTAACATCATACTTTCGAAACTTGCTTCGAATTGTAGAAGCCGATACTTCAGGAATATCCTCAATTTGAACATCTTTGAAACTTCTTGCCTGTATTTGCTGAATAGGATGAGTTGTTTTGTTATTTTTATATAATTTATAGAACGATTTACAAATTTTATTGGCAACAGTAAGCGAATTAACAGAAAGCATTGCTGTTGGTAGATGTCATACATTATGAAAAGCTTAAATCATTTTATGTTAAACTAGTTTTAAAACAGCATTAAATAGGTTCAAAAGCAGTACGAGAGCTTATAACACAGGTATCACATGTATAAACATAACCCTATACTTCCACTTTGTGTTTGCTGAATTGGTTTAAAAGCTTACCGAGTTTGTTGGTTTGGCAGCACATATATTACCAGAAATTCAAAATATCTTCACTCCTTTATAACTTTTCTTTGGCAAAGAGTTTTATTTTCATATTATAGTCCTTAAAGAAACTAAAAAATCTTTATTTTTATATTCTGTTTATTATCAATACTTTAATCATGTCAATTACTTAAACCAAAAGTCAAGTTAGCCATGGAAACAAAAGCCAAACGAAACAAATGTTTTCATATGTCTAATTAATAAACACAACCTACTCAGTCTCAAGCTATTTCAGAAAAGTAATCAACGTGATATGCCGCAATGTCGAGCTACAATTTAAGAAATTCAAAAAAACGAGCTGTAAGTGTACTATTAACTATACTAATTAGACTAGTCTATTGACGCTGTAACATTTATATTAATTAAGACATAAATTCATTAGAGTAGTTTGTTACTGTTATCTATCTAGTCATGTCACTGTAACACAGATAATCATTATCCGCGAGTCGTTACAAGAGGGACGTTCACATTCGCTTCTTTAGCAAATCATGTAAACCGAATTAAGCAGAGAACGCCGATATTTTTGGTATATCGCAGATACATGAGCAGCGATTCATCTTTACGTAAGCGCGTAAGTGAATAATTAATGAGTAAGAATTAATTACAAGACGATAAGAAATAATAAGACAAAAAGAGTAAAATTGACACCATTTTTTTCTTCGGCTCAACTTTAATTTATGAGGCGCATAACACAAAACACAGGTTTTAATATTCAGATTAGTCTTTCATTGCATTATTATTAATAATAATCGCTGGATGGAAATGTCCCATTGAGTCCCATGGCACTTAATGTTCACGACGCGACGGTTGCTGAGAATGTAAACCTCCGTAACAATTCCATTCTCTTCAAACTGGTTGAAATGAAAATCATGTAGCTGTGAAAGGAAAACGAAAGATTGGAAAATAATGAATGAGTTGTTTTATGTGCCAATACTTACTCGAAAGTGTTGTTTGCCAAATATCACTCAAGTGTTAGAAATGCTTCAATCGTATTACCGCACGGTTGTACTGCAATCAACCCTTTAGGGCGTTATGAGCGTGTTTGTCTTATAAACCTGCCACACGTCACTTGTCAAGCATGGAAGACATAATTATTTATTTGACAAGTCTTTGTTTTCAGTTAGATACATTAAAATGTTTTTTTATCTCGTTGATTGTACCTGATTTTATCTCCAGTATGAGAATCTATGCCTTAATGATCTAAATATTAAGGGCCATTTAAAGAAAAATTGTGATTTTAATGACATACAACCAGTTTAAAGCTAATTACCTAGTAAATAAAATTGTTCACATTTTACTTTTAGCTTCAGATAGATTTCAAATAGAAATATAGAATAGAGAGATATATAGGATGACAAGGCTTGTTTTATAGTCGGTTCTTGCTCAAAACTTTTTTTGTGTGCCTTTAATAAATACATTTTCGTTCGGTATAAATTCGTACATTTGCATATGGCATATCTCCCCATTTTGCCCAAGCAAACATATTAGCAGCAAGCCATTCAGTTTAGACCATTTTCCCGTGCGAACTAACGGACTTTGTTTAATCGGCTACTGACATTCACTTGTTTCTAAAGATCACCATTTCATTGATATGTCAAAGTGGAATTTGGTGCAATCGAAAAATTAATGAAATCCCTTAATTAGAGTAAAATATGATTTGTTTGCATGGAAATCTATCAAGATCAGCCAATTGTTGGGGAGTTGTCATAGAGATTTCAATAAAATGTATTTCTCTATTTCTCCTTGTCTGAACGATGTAATCAGCCACCTCTGATTAATATTTAGCGAAGAATTTAATGAATTTGCCAAATTACTATAAACCACTTATTAATCACATTATTATGTACAATAAAATATAAAATACGTAGCACACCATTCGCCACGCAATTTAGCGAGATCCAGAATTATTTAAAGTTAATAAAATTCATATGCCCTTTGTGTGTTTGTGCATGCTGTGTGTATGTAATTGTATTAACAGTGACTCTTCGTTTCTTTTTCAGTACAATTAATTATTATTTATATGTGGTATTCTCACCTTTTATATTAATATCCAGCAACGTTTAATTAGGGATGCCCTTGGTCTAGATTATTGAAAGATCCTATGAACACGTGCAATCCCAACTAAAAATTGTATTAAAATGAAAATTTGAAAATAACCCAACTTTTTATGTTTGTACACGTATTTACTGTAAAAAAAACAACCAATAAGAGTTGAGGGATTTAAAATTTCCCATATTGACAACTCGGGCATAGATAACTTTGATAACCATGACATCCTAGACTGATTCATGGATAGACATGTTTTGTGCTCACTTCAACTGTATTAGTACACTATAATGGAAAATTATTTATGCGAAGAGAAACATGTAGCATTATTTGCTTGTGCGTCCTTTAAAAAAAAGGCCAAACCAATCGGCAGTGTTTTTTTTCTTTAATCGCATATTGTAATATTATACTCTATGAGTATTCATAAGTAAATAACATTTAAAACAAATTTATGTTTAACAAAATCAAGTTAATGTTTAGCCTTCATTGTATGTTCTCCATGGTTTTGTTAATAGAAAAGCGCATCTACGAGCTCGCATATACCACCAACAAACATTACCCCTTATTTGTTCACCGATAATATTGCATTTATTATCCACCATGCCGTACATAAAGGTTATTTTTGTTAATATAAAATTTTTTTAATGTCATACGTTTTTTTCTATTTTAGGGTAATGAAACCGTTGACTCTGAAGAAGAGAAACCGAAATTAATCAAATTAGAGGAAGGATTAGCAGAATGTAAATTGGAAGACATATTGCCAAAGGTAGAAGATATTGCAAGCAATGGAATATTCTCTAATCCTGATATGAAGGTTGAAGATGAAGAAATGATCGATGTGGTTACTTCTCCTGATCCTAATCCAATAGCAACTGCATTATCAGAAATATCTACAGCGGATGCAGTACCTGCTGAATCAGCCGAACATGCAGTAGATTCTTACTCACAACTTTGTCATGATGTGGACAATGATTTGGCCCCCTGCTTTGCGTCGGTGCTATTAAGCCTACAAGAAGCCGAGGATGAAGCACCGCTTCGAATATATCAGGATAGTTTGCCCATAAAAATGGGTGAAATATTTGCTAGATTAACGTGGTTAGTTGAACGCCACGAATATTTTAAGGAACATTTTGTAGCTTGCAGACGTATACAAAAGGAGCAAGAACAAACGTACGATATCTTGGAACTACTGAGTGCTAATGGTCCTTGGTCTGAGCCATTGCTTCGACCCGATAGTATTCTCGAGACGTTAGTGCAACGCGCACCATTACAAAATAAAGTGGATTTTTATAAGAGAAGAATGAATGAAGTTAATGATGAAATTAAAAAGGTGCAGGATAAATTGGCTACTTTATTTGATGCGTACCATTTGAACGAACGCATTCGTAATGAAGTAATGGAACGCGCTGAAAAGTTCAAGCCTAATATGCTCAGTTTTATGAAGAATTTAAAGTATTAAGCTTGTGTTGTTGAATTTAATTTATTTAATATTGCATATAATTAGAGAATGAAAATAAAGTTGGGAAATAATAATATAGATGTAAATTTAAAATTTTTAATATTGTTCGGAAAACGTGTTTGATCTGGTTAGGCCTCCGCTTCAATTTATTTATTTGAAAACGTTTTTATATGAGACATTTAATATTTTCCGAAATAAGTGAGATATAATTTTAAAAACCTTATAATCTCGGTGTTATTCTCTACTAGAAAAATCTAAATTTTGCACACAATATCAAGCATATTACAATGTTTGACAGGTAAAATATTATGAAATTAAGTATAATTAATATGTATTTAATTGAATGAAATCTTCAAAGATGATAAAGTAGTTAAAAAGAATAAAGCAATTAATGTTATTATTGATGACGTACTCAATTGTTTAAAAACAAAATAATGTTGTTTACTTCCAATGTTTTCATGTCAATAGCAGAAGTCAGTATCTATGCTCCATAGAAGTTGATATGCAATGACATATTAGATAATTCAGCAATATTTCTATTTTTTACTTATTCCATCGTTAGTAGTGTAAATGTGTGCTGATCATGTCAGCCCTTGTGGATTTTCTGCGCACGTACATTACGCACCCATGGAATTTGCTGGACTGGGTGCAATCTAATCAAAATTATCTCGTACCAATCAAAAAAACTGAAGTGGACGCGAGCCCTCTGCTTAAGTACATTTACCTGAACGGTGTGGGCGCGGCTAAAAGAGACAGATTTATTGAGAAGTGCAAGAAAAATTTTTTAGTGTACATTGTCACAATTGAACTGGATGCAGAAGAGACGACTGGAAGCTGTAGTGATGATGAAGGTGCCAAAGTAACAGATTGTATATTTATTAAGTCAGATCCAAAAAAGGATATTGATGTACATTCGGTAGCATCTTCATATTGGTCGAATGAAAAGAAAAGGAATGCCAAGAAGAGAAGAAAGGAAATAAAAAAGTCCAATTCTCGGATTTTCAATTTCTTCAAGAAAATTCTCCCATCTAAAACAAATCGACCGAAAGAAGATAACACATCTATGAATGAAGTATATCTTCGAAATTTTAACTATGATGAGAGTGAGACTTTATCAAAAGAGTGTAGGAGAAATGTTGAAGCTAGTATTATGCCACAATTTGCAATTACAGCGCCCACTGTGCAAGTATTTTACTTATTGCATTAAGATAAGTTTACTTCGTTCTGAATTGTCAAAGTAAAAATATCTGAATGCTATAAACCTCAGTCATTTTGTGACCAAAATTAATGAACCATCCTGAATTAACTATTTTGTACTCTGTTAAAATTTATTTAATTTCATCATTGAATTATTGTTATAGTGAACAATCCATAGCTGAATATACGAACGCAGATATAATGCGTGAAATAAATTCATTGAGCGGACAAATTAACGACAGTGAAGCGTATGTTAAAGAAATGATTAAAAAGTATATTCAAGATAAAAGTGTGGCACAGGATCTACAGAAATCTTTAACTATTCATGAGCATCTTCTCGAAGATGTTGAAAAACGGACAAATAATATTGCAACTGACCATTGGTTGCAACAGATTGAAAATCACAAAGAGCAGGTAAAGTCTTTACAAACGTCATTGAATGCAATAATTCGACAGAATCGTGAGTTATTGGAGGAGAACGACACGTTGACGAGGAAGAACGAGAAGCTGAGTGCTGCTTTTGTTTGTTTACAAAATTCATCTTCAACTATTCCACCAACAAGTAAGTCTTCCATTCACAAACCTGTAGAACACCTTCCAGTATAAGCCGCCACCATACTCGAACTTCACCTTCATTATTCTTTCACCACGTACTTCAAATATTAACATCGCTGATGATATACATAAAATTAAATTATTTTCTTGTAGTGTCGTCAAAGGAAATATTGGATGATTTAAGTAGAAACAATGATCGATTACGTTCGAAAGTCACCAGTGTCTTAAGTCAATTTGGAACTATGGAGGATCATCTTAAAAAGTTCCAAAAACGTTGTCAGTATCTTCAACAGCAATTAAATTTATCCAATGCACAACTACAGAATTCTAAAAGTACTGGTCATTTATTTATTTACACCACTTAATATTTTCTGCCATTAATTTTTTAGCCATCTGTGAGAAGACCAAAACAGATTATGAGATACATTTAGCAACAGTGAACCATGAACTGCACAGTGCAAACAGTGTTATTAAGGAGTCGACCGACCATGGAATTATCATAATGCAGGATTTGGAAATGTTGCGAATGCAGTTGCAACCCATTGCGAAAACAATAAATTGGGACAAGTTTCAAGTGAGCACTACTTCTTTTTTCCTTTTCCTTTTCCCTTTGTCTTGCTTTTCCTTCTGCCATACGGACCTATTTTCAAGCGTTGCATAGTTCGACGCCACCATATTTGTATTATTACTGCTGCACGAACTTGTAATTTAAGTAATTCCGCAGCTATTCGTCGTTCTTCTCTTTCCTTATTGACATGCTCTATAAAATCTTTTTGTAGTTCGTACGTTGCTTTCAGTTGCATGTATTTTTCCATTTGCGCCTCGCGATCCATGCGTAATTTGACAAGTTCAGATTCTCTAGATTCCATTTCGGTTTCATACCGGTACATCCAATAAGTAGTTTCATTCGATAATTCCTGTTAAAGATAATGATACAAGTGAGTTTTAGGTTACGTTTGGTTAGGTTTTTTTGTTATTTTTATTGTTACCTCTTCATTTTCGTTAAAAAATTTCACCAATTCACCATGAATTCGATTCTCTAACTCCAGTTTTGTAAGATTCGTACTGATGACATCCTTAAAGTTGTTCTCAGTTGCTTCCTGGATTAGTTTAGCTTGATGCAATCTTGCTGCTTCCCAATTTTGCAAATATACGTATTCCAGCTTTCCATATGCGATGGCATCTTCAACTTTAGCTTCCAGTTGTCTCAATTCCTCTAATTTCGCATTGTAGGAATTCTCCAGTTCCTTCTTCAACGTACGTTGTTGAATTCTCAGTTTGTCTTCTTCACCCCTGCTCTCTTCTTCTTCGACGATAAGCTTCTCATCATCTTCAAATAATTTCTTCATTATTTTTGTGGCGTCTGTTAATGCCGTAAATGAACCCACTTTATTCATTTGTTCTACCGTTCGGAAAATTACCGAGTATATCATATTCAAGTCAGTGTAGCGTTTTTTAGACTCCGAATATAGATCTTCTTCAAAAACTACTTGCCCGTAGCGCTCATCTAAAGTTTTATATTCCGGATATCTTATTCCCAGTGGTGGATGACCTCCTTGCGCTGTACATCTGAGTATTCCCAGCTTTTCTAGAAAATCTTCGAGAATCATTGTCAGAAAAATTCGATGGAATGGATGAATTTCAGTCAACTGGTCGGCAGTATCAAATGGAAAAATTAATGCAGAATCCGATGAAATACTTTCGTCTATTTCATCTTCCTCATCTAATTCGTAGGTGACGACTTCTTCGTTGACTCGTTTGCCCTTTGGATCTACCCAGCAGATTGTTGCGCGGTCCTTTATTCGCGGCATTTCTTAGCTAATATGTATGGCAAACAAACGAAATATAATTAGTACAGCAAATGTAAATGATAAAAGTTTAAGGTGCAATATTTGCACGTATCTGCAAAGTCAATTTAATGTTGACAGTTTAGGTAATAATTGTTTTTATGTCTCTTGATTTTTTAGAAATGTTCAGGACCACTTCCCGAGTTAATGCATTTGCATCGTACTTGCATTAATGAATTGAGCAGTGCACTGCTTTACAAGCAGAAGGAACTTAATATTGCAGTTGCTGATATGTGAGTTAGAGTTGTTGCCAAATTCATTATCGATTACTCGTTGAATGCATTCCAGTGAAGCTGCAAAAACAGAATGTTATCAAGTCCAACGACTGAAGGACG
This sequence comes from Ecitoglossa quadriceps, assembly GCA_027574925.1. Lineage (NCBI taxonomy): Eukaryota > Metazoa > Arthropoda > Insecta > Coleoptera > Staphylinidae > Ecitoglossa > Ecitoglossa quadriceps. The sequence continues at coordinate 46,715 of JAODGC010033244.1, read as the reverse complement.
AGATAGAGACTCTACGATCATACCTGGATCAATCCACAGAATTGAATAAAAGTGCACAAAGTGAAATCAACTCGTTGAAAGAAGAAATAAAAGGCTGCGAACAGAAAATGAATTCAATGATTGAAAATATGAGCGAAAAAGACAACTTACTTGATACTAAAATAGCAACAGTTTCTGAATGTAGAGAAGAAATTGCTACCTTGAAGGAGTTGGTAAGAATTACATAAATTATTCATACAACAGACCTACTTATCATGGTTTTGTATCTGGTTTAGATTTTAAATAATCAAGATGAATACAACCAGATACAATTCAATTCTGATCGTTTACAACACGAAAACAAAGCACTTCACATGCAAGTCAAGGGAATGGCTCAAGTGCTAAATGCAACTGGAGCTGGTGATATTGCTAAAGAATTGGCAAATTCTCAAGAGAAGTTGACATCAGTGCAAACTCAATTCTTTGCTGTAAGTTATATTGCTACAATGGCCCAATTATAACAGTTTTCATTGTAACTATACTAAACATTGTTACAGTTGGCAGCAGAAAATAATATCCTGTTAAAACAAATCGAGACCAACAAATGTGAACGACAGACGCTCGTTGCTTATCAAAAAAACTGCTACGAGCAACTACAATTGTTGCACAAGAATATTGAGGACTTGGAGAGGGTGAATGATACTTTGAAGGAACAATTGGAGACTGAGAAACAAACAGTAAATGCTTTACAAACGGAACGAGTGCGACATTTAGAAGAAAGGACAATTTTAACCGCTATTTATGAACGGTTGAAGTCTGAAATTAGCAAAGTGGATCAATTGGAGGGTGCTGTAACGACAATGAATAAGAAGGCTAGTAAATTAGCAGTAAGTATTTGATATTTCGTCTTGAAGCAAATTCTATTCTCACCATTCTCAAGCTCATAGCTGAATATAATAAACAACTTGGTGAGAAGTTACAAATTGAAGTAGCTGAAAAAGATGTCGCTATTAATGAACTTCAGAATAACGTTAAACAGTTAAACTCGTTCCAAATGGAAAGCACCAAGGAAAAGGTGGCGCTCTGTGAAGAGTTGAACAAAGTGTTCAGCGTCAAGGAGGTACTTAACACTAAACTTACTGCTGAGTTAGAGAAAAATGTGATTTTGGACGAATCTAAGAGAGAAATTCAAAACAACGCTAACTTACAGGTCAATTGCACCAGTTACTAAATATCTAGATTGCTTATAAGCGATGTTTTCTAATGGTTTTCAGTTGAAGGAAATTCAAGCAGCGTATAATCGGGAACACACAGCTTTGAAGAATTTGGTGCAGGATGTAAAAAAACTTGTTGCAGAACGTGATTCTCTTGTTGAAAAGCATAGTGAAAGTGAATCTAAAGTAAATTGAATCGTATATCACCAATATCAAATTACAATTGATTGTTTTCAGTGTATTGAAGTAATGTTAGAACATGATAAACTGGTCGAGTTTATTACAACACTTCAAGGTGATTTCAAAGAGAAAGAAGAGCACTTGGAGAACTTAGAGGAGCTCTTAAAAAATAGTAACGATGAATTAGAGAGGTTGCAGAAAACAAGTGAGGATGACATAAGTTACTTAACTAAGAAATTTGAGTTATCTTCTAAGCAAGTAGACTCGTTGGTATCGGAAAATGACGCTTTGAAAGGATCTTTGGAATATTTGAAATCAGATGTTAATAAATTAAGAAACGATTTGGACAATGCACGCCAAAATGAATTGGTAAGAGACTCAGTATTGTTGATTGTTTTTATATTAAATTATAATCCATAGGATGTTAAGAATGAACTTGAACTCCTGGGCAAAACCTACAACGAATTATATAATGAGTATCGATCAAAAACGGAACACTTACAGAAAATTATTGAAGAGAATGAAAGTTTAAAAATGAATGTATACTCGTTGTCTGAGAAATACAAATGTTTAAGCGAAGGTAACACTATTTACTTTGTTTCCGAGGGTTAAATGATGAATTATTATGTTATGATTGCAGAAAATGAAAGAATTACTCAAGACTCAGCTAAACTCGAAGCAAAACTTGCTGAAAAGTTCCTAACGTCCAAAATTTCTGGTTTACCGACACCGCAACACGTTGAAAATGTCCTCGATGACATTAATGCTCGCGACGAGGAAATCCTCGTCCTGCAAGATAGACTAAGAGAACATGAAGAACGTGCAATGGAAATGAATGATTTGTTGCAAACAATATCACAAATTCGGAGGTAATAGTAATCATTTTATTTTTTCCCCGTTTCCTAATACCTCGACCAATTGCAGTCAACTTGAATTTCGCAATCAGGAACTTCAACACGAACTTGATCGTATTGTAATGGAATTGCATAATCAACGTCAACATTGTGAGAAAGTAGAAAAATATTTGTCCATTTACCAACAGAATTCAATATGTCCCGAAGATTTGGAACAGCAACAACAACAGTATAATGCTACGATCGAAGAAATTAAAAAGTAGTTACAAGCATTTGGTCTTTAGTGATGTGTTATGTTGATGTCTTTAGTTGAGTTATGCATAATTTCTTTTTAGGGAGAACGAAAAGCAATTGAAATTACTAGAAACGGAGATAAATTCTTTGAAAGAAGAAAAACATAAACATTCAGCGGAATTGCAAGAAGCAAATTCCAATCTAGAAATATACAAGGATGCACATGAAAAGCTGCAAAAAGCACATAAAGTCCTTGCTCTTAAATTGTTTACAGCTGTAAGAGTATTACTCTGCGAGAAAGTAGCCTTAGAATCAGCACAATCAAAATATACCAATTTAGAAAAGGAAAAACAGCGCTTAAGCAATATTAATGTACGCATTACTGATCACATCTTGAGCGCCGATTTATTTGCTCTAAATTATTGATTTTTAGGAACAAAATGAAACTGAAATCCATAATCTCCGTGAACAACTCAGCCACTTACAATATGAAATCGATGAAGCAAAATGTGAAAATTCCGCTTTATATGAAGACGTCACCTCAATCCGTGCCAATTTATCAGATCTACAGAATAAACTAAACATCTCTAACCAACTGAATATTTCCACTGAGGAAAAAATAAAAGAACATGAGCAGTTCACTGCTACCTTAAAGGAACAACTTGTTGAAAGTCGAAAGATTTCGAATAATTTGCAGTTAATCATAGATAATTTAGAAGCTAATTCAGCTTTAATGCTTTTTGAAAAGTCTCAAGCTGATTTACGAATACACGAGTTGCAAATGCAAGCCCAAAACGAATTAACGCGCAATAATGAATTGAAGAAAGCTATGCAAACAACGCTTTCTCTCATCATCGAATTGAAGGAGCGTGGAAAAATAACTCCTTTCGTTCATAATCAACTTCTACAGTCGTTTAGTGAGTACAATAATGAAGTTTGAGACTCTACCGGTCGATGGCGTCCCCTACACTAAATCATTAGTAATGTTTTTTATTTAATAAATTTTGGCGGTTTATGTAATAAATAACCTCAAATAACTTCTGTTTGGTATTGTTTTGGTATTGTTAATCTCGTAATTTGTCATGATGGATTTTGATGACACTGCTTTTACTAAGTGCGATTCACTTATAAACGAAATTGAAACGGAAGAAAGGAATCATGATTTGTTAATAGAACAACTTAAATCATATCACAATCAATTCCGCGTAAATGACATCTTAAACAATCGGAATTTTACGCAGGAAAAATTATTCCAAGTTCGCGTGAAAGTTTTCCGCACATTCGACGATCTCCTACTTGTTTTACCAGATAAGATCACGTCCGAGGAAATGTCCTCCCAGAGCCTCCGGAACCCAACGCCCGATTCCAACATCTTCCTTATCGAAGTATTCGTTTCTCACGCATTCCATAACAAGCTCCGTTCAAAGGAGTGGATCTTGGATTTTTCGATTGTCGCTGGTGGTCATAAAATCTCCAAATCCGTGACCCTCCCTATCCAAGCAGCCAACTCCATCACCGCTGTGCTCGCCTTTCCGCGCCGAAGGGCTAACGATGAGATTGTAAAAGTGTTCCTTACTTCCCCGTCGAATTGGCGCCGCATCCAGTTGGCTTCTGTTCAGACCGACATCTCATGGAAATTCACCACCAGAGATAGTCACAGCAAGTCGAAGACAACTGCCAGTGTTGAGGATGCGATTGAAAAAATCAATCGGGTTGCAAAGGAATATGACGAGCGTCGTGAGGAAAGCACCCTGCGGGAGTTGCTCAGCTACAAGTTACACTGCGAACTGGATGGCGAGTCCTTCATGGCGGCGCTGCTGAGGAACTCGTACGTTGCTGTGGATCCACTGCAAATTGTTTGTAACGACGGCAATCGCACAGCGAAAATCGAAATTAATGATCAACGGGTGCTGCTGGAATTGGACGTTGGCAAGAAGTGCTTACGGATCCAGGCACTCGGGGAGGAATTGTGCCAATTGAAACGATATTTTACGACGGTCAACGCATCCCCTAACGATGCCAGTGGTATTAAGCGGAAGTGGTTTAG
>JAODGC010033244.1:0-42107 GCA_027574925.1 Ecitoglossa quadriceps | reverse complement strand
GTACATAAATGTCATTTATAAATTTAATTGCGAAATTAAAATGGTTACGATAAAATTTAATATGTTGTACGTTTACGTACACTACAAATCATTAGACTACTAGCTCTTCAGCAGAGCAGGATCTCCTCCTACCGATAAAATGCTAGATGATTCCGGTGTCGTCGCGACTCATAATAATTACCGCCTGATATAAGCTTTACTACCCGTTTCATCTCATTTTATAGCCTCAACTTTACGATATACCCTGTCGCGGAAACAATAAATATCAGAAATCCATGGCAAATATAATCACATCGAATCTCCTTAAAATGTGCTTTGTTTCCTGTTCCAGGACGTCCGAACCAAACTAATAGAAGCTGTAGACTACAACCACAACGACCTCCACGATCTACTCAACGTTTACGATGTTTACCACCGATTCATCGATGGCTGTCCATTATAATTCGACCAAAATAGATGCTGAGATTTGCTCACATGTTTTCTTATTTATGCGATCTCGAGATCCTGTGACAAAGGAAAACATTATACTAGTGGAATTTATTTATATCCGTGTCACCTTCCTGCCGCCCTCTTGTCCTCCACAGGAATTCTTCAGTGGGCAAACAGGGAATTTAATGCGCACGCTTTTGCAGTCACGGTCGCGATTACGACGCGAAGTTTGCAGAGCGCTTTGGCCCCCCGACACGGCACGAATCGTCCATTACGAATGTAAACAAATTAAACGCGTTTGTAATAGTCGTGTAACGGGAGCAACTCGAGCTTTCACGCCACACATAATCAATCGCATAGTCTGTCTGTACTAGGAAGCTCGTTTTAAACTCTTAGTTGGCTTAAGAGTGTGTAGACTTTAACGACAGTCGACACCAATGTGCATTAGGTTGTTTTCGTATTAATTTCACAGCTGATGCATGAAAATTGGGCCGTGCATCTGATGATAGCAATTAATTTCTTACACTAAGTGCGGACCTGCGGTTGGCGATGATCTACAGCGATGCATAACTTGTGTCCAGGACGTGACAAGACTGATTTCAGGCATCCCATCTTTTATCACGCATATGTTATAAATATTTACGAGCATTGCATGCGCAAATGCATTCCAATTCATGTGCGATATGAAATTTAAATTTGCGAAGAATGTGCGCTTTGCTTTGTTTGCAATGTAGACATTTAGACCTTGCGGAAGCTTGAAATATACTTTATTGCGTCAATAATATGCACATATTTCCAGCGTACTTAGCTTTTAGTTATGAGTAGGGTGGTAAATTTGATGGCAATCCTTTAGGAGTTTCCCGATGAGAATGGGATGCAAATTTTGTAGATGGCGGTATACGCCATTTCGAATAAACTATGGAAAACGATTTTACATTGGTAATATAAGCGCAGCTATGTTTTTATCAAGTCACGCCAGGAAATTGCTTATTAAAGATGTTTTAAGGATGGGCATAAATAGAGGATAATAATTTTTAAATTGACAAGAATTTCTTGGTCAAATTTATTTGGTTTAGAAGTGACAGAGAAATAGAAAAGGTATCCACGCAGATGTAGTTAAAAATAGTTGCAATACGTTTGAACAGTTCGACAGAATTTTTATTCCGTGAAATTAAGTTTAAACTGGATAGGGTTTTGAATACTAACGTAAGGGTATTAACTTCCCAAGTGTGGCAATCTCCAATTAGATTGTGTGCATATTTTTAATCTCAATTCGACGCTTTTTCCCCATTTAATACCATGCCCATAGCAGGATTTAATTAACTTTGTTTCGCTAACCACGGTCAACCTGAATACCATACAGATTTAGCCCAATTCAAAACCCCCAACATTATTGGATGTATGCATGCATTCTTTGCTCGAGTGTGGATTGTAGACCAAGAATTTGATATGAAACATAAAAACCATTCTAATGCAAACCGTCCACTTCCACTCGTCACACTCATGTAATGAGCGGGCGGATTCAATCATCATATGGGCCGTACATACGTGCAACACGGTGTTGGGGCATAACGCGAACGCGCACACATGCAGCTTGCTTAAGCATGATGCATGGTCGTTGAAGCATAGGCATGCACTACCAGAATATTTTCTGTGTTGTGGTGGAGTAAGTAGTTCAGTATAGTTTAGCGAACGCGACGGTGTGGGCTGGCGGCGAAGTGAACGGGAGACCGTGCGCTATCTGGCAGAGCGCACTTGATACGCGCGCTCAGAGGCGGGTAGAGGCGGCGAGCTGCTCAGGAAATAATAAAAGCCGCCGCGAACGCACGCCGGAACGGGCCAAAAAGACGCGTGTGCACCGAAAATACACCAGCGGAGTCATCTAGCGCAAACTTTTTTCTGGTGAACTTGCGACACTCGCCGGGAGATAACAAGAGACGCATTGACGCATTTAGTAGATAAAAAAGTGCGCAAATTAATTGCGACTTACGATTGACGCATTGTGAATGTGGCTTAGCAAAAGACAATTTCTAGATTGCAATTAAGTGCCTTCTTTCTAGAATTCCTAGAATAGAGTATTAATTAATCATGGATATTTGGCATCGCTGTTTATTGTTTCTGGCTTATGTTGCACTGGGTAAGTACAAGATACAATTTAAGCTTTGCGCTTGTTTGAAAATTCTATCCTCAGACTTTATCTTAATTTCCAAATAAAACGACATAAAGAAAACAGCGTTTGAGGACATTTTAGAACGTAGCTTGGACAGTAGAGAAACAACGTAAAGGCACATTGTGTATTTTTAGTGAATGCGCAGATTATACCACCACCGCAAAGTTTAAAACACATCCAAGACACGCCTGCAGCAACCGCAACATTCTGCAAAGCTCTCTGGACTTTTATCGTGCATTTAAATTTAAATAAAACTATGACCCACTATGCGCATGTGACACAATACGTAAGCGAGGACCAACGAAAATGCTTTTTATGTTTGCAAAACGAAGAACCTATAAATAAATTATTGGCTCGCGTCGCGTATCACTTGGAAACAGAAACGGATTAGAACAAATATTAGGTTTGCGCTTTCAGCAACAAACCTATTTGAATGTAATAGAAAATAACGATGTTTAACGCCAAACATCATGAGTTCAAAGACATTGTTACTGCATTTGCTAATAAAATTTGTTGCGTTCTACGTTATAAATGACTCAATAACATTGCACATTAATTGGCGAGCGGAAAAATTTCACGTCACGTGCACCACACGATGAAGGACACGCTATTTCTATCCTTCAGATCCTTCGGAGGGTCATTTACCGCCGCATTATTGCGACATAAACGTGTCGGCCAAACACAATTAAGAATCCAATTTAGTTTATGGCTGCTTAATACACTTTGTCGTGAGTGGACTATGTGCAAGCAACTCAATATACACCCTGCCATGACACTACAGGATGAAACATGTTCAACGACTTTTACAACTTTTTGCGATAAATCTTAAAGCACACTATTGCAATTCGCAAGATTCTTCTATCTGTAATGAGCAAACAATAATGTACCAAACGATTGTAAATGAATAGCTTTGCATTGGGGGGCTGATTTATTTCGTAATAGTGTCACACCCTTAATCAGTGTCAATAATAACAATCGGCGGATGCAATCGCTTTGCAATATATTGTTTTATGAAGCAACACTGCATATTACCAGTGTAATATTTAATGTGGATGCCATGGAAACATTTAACACAGTCGATAAATTTCAATTTCTATTAGCGCTTTGTGTGCTACCTCGCGACTGCATGCATTAATTATAATTACAAGCGACATTCGCGCTTCGAGTCGCATCGCGCGTGTTTCAATCAATATTCAATTAATTGAATAAAGATTCGTATTATATTTTGGCAGCCCGCTGCATTCATCCGATGCAGTGGCGGTGATAATGGAGCGAAAGGGTGCTCGTGTACGCATTGCATTATCCATTAGAAATTGCACCAATTTCGCGGTGATATTAACTGCGTTGATAATAAACCACCCGCTCTAGTGCCTACTGCCTTCTCGCACTTCATCATCGGGATGATATTTTGTTTGTGCGATTTGTGTGTTGTTCAGGGTAATAATTTTGATGAAAGGCAAATATTTGCAAGTGATTGATGTGCTGTGCACGTGTGCATTTTGGATAATGTCTAATTTGCAATTGTAGATTTACTGTTGGAAAGTGCTGCTTTGACACGTGGCAAGTGTAATGAAATTGCAGTTTGTTAGGAATGCAAGAGTTAATTAGAGATGAGATAAGGTCGAATTTGAATTGCAATGAACGCGTCATGGTGAATGGATAAAGAAGGTGTGATGAGATATCAGGAAAGGGTAAACTGGTAAAACGGGTGAAACTTTATGATGAGCTAACGTGAATGTAGTCATGCCGGATTTGACTTTGTCTAGCCGTTATATTCACGCTAGGCAGAGCAGCACGTCACGTGCGAGGAATTGTCGAATAAAATAGAGATGTCAATCGGATAGAAATTAATGACCTTTAAATCCACAAGGCAGATGAATCGCTGAATTCGGTTTGGATTAGTTTTTTTTGTCACTGGATTGTGTTGTAATAAATTCAATAAGACACAGTTTAATATTGCACGGATACCAACTCAATTTTCCGCTTCCTCTCTTTAGAGTACAATTTGCATTCGTATTCTCCACACCGCTAGCACAATAAACGCTATGCAGCAATACGCAAAACGCCAGGTCATATCGGGCTTGTGCATACAAACGGATGTTTAGTCCACCGTACAAGTATCGCATTTCCGGCGGCACGTGCTGAACTGTGACGTGTGCCACTGCGATCACCCCAATCCTGCACAAAGTCAAAGGAAGTGAGCATGCAATATGCAGTGGTGCAGACACCCCACAGGCGTTTACCTTATTTCCTACCTCTTCACCGAGAGCCGGTAGCGTACAAGAATCCCGAGGAAGTTCGTTGATATTACATCAACACAACATGCACATCACCAAGTGGCACGGTATCATCAGACCAGTGAAGGAAGCAAATAATAAGGGCACGTGCGAGTGTGAGAAGGAGTACTTCCGACTTGAAGACGGACAGAATGCCAAGAAGCGGAACGCGATCCTAACGCAACAGATGGTCAAAATCACCGAAACGTAACCGAATCAGCACGCGGCATACAGAGGAAGGAAGAAAACGCGGCAAGGCATGTCTGGACTCTATCAAAGTATTCATCAACGGATGATATTTGCTGAGGCATATCGGACGACTAATGAAATTTATCAAATTTTAACATGTTAATTGCTCAAAATAGCTCTCGAATATAAGCAGCAGTAGCAACGAATTTTCATTTTTTTAAAAGACACAATTGACCCATATGTGATCAATAATAAAGTAACTTCCTAATGTTATATTAATATTAAAAATTAAAGGATATGGGATTCATCAGAAAAGTAAGTTGGTAACTTTGGGTCAATAGAGCATTCGAAATCAATATCCGGATAACCATCCGTCCGGAAATAAACACCAACTTCATTCCATTTTATCCTTTACTCTACTCTGGTCATCCATATCCAATTTCTGGTGATGATCATAATATACAAAGCAGCTAATAAGAAACCCAAAGCAAAACGGTACAAAATTGCAGCGTTAAATCGAATTACATATCAATTCGCACCCTTTTCCATTTGTACTACACTGTGTTAAGTCACCTCAAGACATAATTGTACCCTCAGTAGCAAAAGGCGCTATTCACTGATCTACTCTTCGATATCACCAGATGAAACACTCGCTTTAAATTCCGTAGAATTTCAAGTTGAAGTAGTTCCACACAAAGTTCCACGTAATTGAGAGTTTCTAAAATGCATATTAAACGTGATGGTAGATTAGTTGGCTAGTGGTTTGTGTATAATTAAATGCATTAAGATTATCTGTGTGTGTTGTCTGTTGTTACGCATTGGACAAGTTCAAGGCGTTGCGTAAACTTACGGAAATTGTACATATAAAAATCAAGTGCAACATCCGGTTTTTTCTGCTTCGTGCCGTACGTGAGCTTCCGCCTGCGAGGAATATATGAAGAATAATTAGAAAACTTTAATAAAACAGACATTAATCATAATAAAGCAATGAAATCTTTATGTCAACGTCGGAGGAAGTTTGAGGACACATTGTTGGGACAAATGTTTTCAAACGCGAAGAACGCAGTAGGTGGGAGTTAAAAATAAATCTTCATCCATGTGGATTTTGCTTCATTTACAAATTTCGAATCTAACATGTGAATCCCACAACATACATTAAACACATTACATTTGCTTTTACTAAATTACAACTCATACACTCACAAGTCACCACCTCAGTTTAGAAGTAGATATCGTGTAACAAGGCAAATCAAAACATATAGATTACAAGAGATACGACATACGACACTATTCGAAACGTAAACATTTCGCAAGCCAAAAAGATGACACCTAGTATTGTTCTAACGTAACTAAAATTAGATCGATTGTATTACAGTCAAAACACTTCAAGTGCCTAATTGTAGATGAAGGTGTAATCAGCTTACCAACTGGAATAAATTTCATATGAACGTGCCAAGAATTTCAATCGGACAAAAACAACATCAGACTGCGTTGTAAATCATTCGAAGGTGGGTGTTTTACTTGACCGACTGAAAGAAACGTAATTTTATAAGTACATTTTATTCTAAACAAATGTCTTCCGAAGCTACGCTTTTCCGTGTTGTTTGCTCGAGTTAAATCTGATTTGGCATGTAAAGAGCAACATTAGTGTCGCCTCCTCACTTAAGCAGCAGTGGAGGAGACCCAAACCTATTATGTTGTAATAAGACTTATTGCCACCGCTTTGCTCCAATACCAATGCATCGTTTGTCGTAGTAGAACATGCTTAACACAAGTGATGTGTCGCATAACATCTTCCAAGCCAAGTTTGGCATCCCGACGAAGCATTAGAATCCGCCCGAAAAGTTGTGTACCAATTAGTCGAGCTTGACATGCATGCTATGCATCAGCATCAGGAAGAGAGCAAAGCGCACAAGGACTAAACAGTAATTCGACAGCGTATGCGAATGAGAGATTAAAAGCCGGGATGCGAGTTGTAACTCAAAACTTGGAAGCTATCGTGGCGAGTACAAGCAGTAAGAGGAAATTGGAAACACTGGAGCGGCAATGGAGGATGATGATTCTAACAATAGTGCCTCGAAAGGGAAATATGAGAACTGAGAGAGTATGTTAATCGTCATTTATGTTGAGGCAAAAATGCGTAGACTGGTGTCACCTCGACGTGCTGCAAGTTTAGAGTTTCAACGCAGGAAGTATTTCCTTGTGCATTTTGAATTTCATATCTTTTACTTTGAAACAAAGGTTAAGATGTCTTTAGAGTTGATTCGAACAAAAGAATTGCAAGGCCTAGTATTACTTGCAGCATAAATATTACAAATTTGCTTCGAGTATAAGAGGAGCAATATTTAAGTAGATTCTTCATGCGTGCAGAATAAGAAATGCACCTTGCAGAAGTTCAGAAAGGGAGAATATCCGATGCGAAGAACATCGCGGTTGGAAGATATGTGGTTTGGATGTATGATCGTCGAGACTCACATGCTTTGAGCACTCGACCAAAACCGAATAATTTCGAATTTCTAAAAAGACATTATGGTCAAGCACTGACCAGTACGGAGCGTTGATATCTGCGTGCTAGCCAAAAGCACGCTCTGTAGAACAAAATAACATGCTTTATATTGCAAAGAGAAAAACTTGTTATTGTTAACTATCTGATCATTACGAATAATTACGTTAGGATACGCGTAGTTGGCAGAGTTATCCATTCAGAAAGTAACTACACTGGACAGCTTTGGACTATAATTTTATAATGTACAACTCATTTGACATTTCCACAAGGCAAATAATGCATCGTACAACCCAATTTGAGCCCACTACTGCCAGGGATGGAGAACGATGGAGAATGTGAAATGATATGAAGCATATGAATACAGAAATTAACAACAATATAGCAAGATGGGAACATTGAGGCGCGTATTACAATATTGGGATCGGTGCCAAATGTGATTTCGCGTAATTTCTAAATTGAGCAGTGAAGCAGGATTATTTTGGGTTGGGCGGACGCGCCAATGTCTGGATACTGAGTGTGTATCACAACACTCGCCAAACTATAAAGGGGACCCTAACTTTCCAATACAATAACCATAATAACGTTAAACGACGCATGCAAATCATTAAATTGAAAATTGGACAAAAATTTATTGCTGTTGGGTTAATAAGCGCATGATTTATGAGTGGAGATTATTTCAGTGCTGGTTGGAAACATAGATTGAAATGCAACGCGCTAATTTTGTAGTGAAGATTGTACATGAAGTGAGATGTGTTGTCGGATAGAAAATATAAACTACTTTTCTTATATTCCCGTACGGAATATGTAAATCGTGGAAAAAACAGGGGTGTATTGGCTACTTCCGGTATTCACGAACGAGATGCCCGCGAGCAACAATGACATCGAAAACGTCCCGCATAAAAGCACAACCATCGCTGACACACTAACACTATATGGTTATTTGTATTATATTTCCGTTCCAACGACGCCAGACGGGGTGCTTGGGCAATGGCGTGTGCTGTATGTTTATGCCCCAGTTGCTGGTTCGCTGACTGACGATTCGTTGTTGGGAACTGCTACGAATTCCCACAAAACAAGTAAATCACCACTCACCTACACCTGTGAGGGCATAACCAGCCCGTCGTCGGGAAGGATATAAAATGCAACGGTTCGTGCACATGATTTATTCTAGTTTAAAGTTGACGTTTTATGCATGGGTCTGTCGACTTTGCACACCAAATATTTTATAAATTCCCGGCCAGTGCCATGCATCGGCGCATCAATTATGGCTGCAGAGTCCGTGGTCACCGACGTTAAAAGTAGCCACAACATTGTTACAAACAAACATGGACCAATTAATTCAAAAATGCATGCGGTTTCATGTTTTACTTCGTAGGGTGGTCCACATGCTGTTTAACCGCAGCCAAAGCAAGCGCACGTTGAAATGAGGTCCGTGCTTATTTTGAATGTGCCAGGTATTTTCATGGGTGGTCGAAAATAACTTCAAGCATGGCCTAGTCTAAATTCAACAAGTATGATGTTGAATGCCTGCTTGTTCTTGCACTTGTAAAATTTGCATGTTTAGCATTTGTTTGCTTTTATTTATAGCTCACGGGAACTTGAAAATTCTCGACTTGAATGTGCCGGCGCTAATCGAAAATGGCGCGCAGAACGACATAATCCTCGACTGCGACTTCGAGGCGTCGAAGGACGAACTCGGATTGGAAGTTAAGTGGTTCTACGGCGAGGACGAGCAGATTTACCAATGGATACCGATGCGCAGCAAACCGCAAGCGCTTGGTTCCTTCAAGGATCGCATCGATCTCAGCTACCAGGCGTCCAACAATCCCATCACCATGTACCGCGCGTTGCGGATTAAGAATGTCACGCCTGAACTCTCCGGCGATTACAAGTGCAAGATCACCAGCTTTGACAGCGAAGATACTGCTACGAAGAAGATGATTATTTACGGTTAGTATAACCATGTTTCGTTTATTCTGTAGCAGTACATACCTGCTGAGTCACTGGAATTTGATCCAGGAACACTCATTAGCAGCTGGAGATAATAATGTGCCACGAAGGACATACCATGCTTGGCATTGTTGCAAACTTTACTTGGCATTGTTAAACATGTTAATCGTTTCACTTAAAAAGTTATTGCAACTGATGTGGCTTAGTGTCTTAATAGACTTAAGTTTGAATAACAATTATTTAAAAAAAACATTGCTTATTGCAATTGCTTTGCAAACAAAAAGTGTTTTAACAATTTCCGCAAGCACCTTATTGTCTTGTGGATTGTGTTACGCGCCTCGCTGATTAAGCACAAAGACGACAAGTCAAAAAAAACACAATCTTCTTTATGGAACAAACACCATTGTTCAGTAAAACTGATAGATTGGAATAATTTAGATAGTAGACACTATAAAATGCTTTGAAGATTGTGTCATCTTTAAATTTGTTATCGTTCAATTACCCTACTTTGATGTTATTTCGTTTTATAGAACCAGCCGATGAGTTTGAATTCATTCATATGGATGAAGATGATAAAGTCATTTGTACCGCAAATGGTATCTTTCCTGAACCGGAACTGACCATTACAATACTCAGCAGGTAATTGATTCATATCAACGTGTTTAAAACGGACAAGCAGTTCATTAGCTTAACTCGTAGAACTGGTACCGGTAAGGCGAGAGATACCGATGGTGATGGTGTTCCTGATTACTTAGACGACGATGATGACAATGATGGTATACCTGATGTCAAAGACGAAGATGATGATAATGATGGAATTCCTGACGTTGAAGACCCAGATCACGACACTGATGGTGATGGGATCCCTGATCAAAAGGACGACGATGATGATAACGACGGAATACCAGATAGTGAAGATCTGGATGATGACAATGATGGTATTCCTGATGGTCAGGATATGGACCACGATACAGATGGTGATGGTATTCCTGATCACAAAGATAATGATGATGATAACGATGGTATTCCGGATGCTCAAGATAGAGACCATGACACTGATGGTGATGGTATCCCTGATCATAAAGACGACGACGATGATGGTGATGGTATTCCCGATGCTCAAGACAAAGATCATGATGCAGATGGGGATGGTGTACCTGATCACAAAGATGATGATGATGACAACGACGGAGTGCCTGATGAAAAGGATGATGATGACGATAATGATGGTATCCCTGATGTCCAAGATAAGGATCATGCTAGTAATACGGTGATGGGTGATGAACCAGCTAAAGAAAGGGATACTGATGGAGATGGTACTCCTGATAGCAAAGATGATGACGATGACAACGATGGAATTCTAGATGCTGCGGATAATGATGATGATGGTGATGGTATCCCTGACACTAAGGACGGTGATCATGAAAGTAACATCCGGGATACCGACAAGGATGGCACGCTTGATCATCTTGATGATGACGATGACAACGATGGTATACCAGATTCAGAGGACGAAGACGATGATGGTGATGGTATTCCTGACTCCGAGGATCCTGATCATGAAAGTAACAATATTAGGGATACTGACAAAGATGGTATTCCTGACCATTTGGATGATGACGATGACAATGATGGTGTGCCTGATACAGAAGATGTGGATGATGATGGAGATGGTATCCCCGATGAGCAAGACCCCGATCATGAGGGCAATGATGAGAACGACTTTATTAAGACTCAAAATGATGATAAAACTTTCAATCTCACCAGAATTCTTGCCTACAAAGAAACTGATATGACTGAGGGCGACACAAAAATCATCTGTGAATTGCACATCCCTGGTACAACATATACATTGAAGAAATACCTTCATATTTATACTGGTAGGGATACAATACTTACAAAGAATTCTTATCTTTGTCCTTTTTAGTTGCTTTTATCATAATTTTCTATTTTCAAGTGCACTTTTATTATCTTTCTACGCTTGTTTCGAGTTGAATTGCAGTAGCAATCTCGTTATCTCATTCTGAACATTAATCCATAAATGCTCTAGGCGTCCCCACAACCACAGAAACTCAAATTCAGTCTGAGCTCGATTCAGATAGTGTCTTTACGACGACTCCAAGTGAACTGGCGAGGTCTGATGCTAATGGCGATGATGATGATGGCAATAGTAGCATCGAAGGTTAGCACTCGAAGCGATTACCAACCTGCATCTAGCGACTAACGAATTGTGCAAATACCGTTTTACAATTAACATCACATCCCTTATACTCTCGTACACTCGATGCGACCAAGTTGATAAAAGACAAGAGGAAGTCAGATTGATTTGAGTGTTTGTGCATTGTGGCCCCGTTTTCATCACAGTCTGCATGCATAGAACATCAAACACTTATTGATAACTTCCACAGCAAACAATCGATTAATTCCATTTGTTTGCTTTGTTATAGAGAATGGCAGTTGGCATCAATACCCTGAACTTGTAATGCTCGTAGCGACTTTCCTCATCGTTTTACTGGACGCATACTGATCACGGCGACGTCAATCAATCTTATTAAAATTAAATTGTTTCTGTTGACTTCCTACTATTTTATGTACTTCTGGGTACTTAAATGCAGGGACTTCTGTAATTGTAAATTTGTACATGTAGTAGGTAACGAAAAATGATAATTGTACATTTTGTAAATAGGATTTATCTATGTGTGTACATATGAACGTGAATTACTACCAAATATGAATACCAAAGGTTGATAAATGCCGTGTATAATTAAGTATATATGACAGGAAGAAGGGAGCGAGGGCGTTTTGTAAATACTAATGTAAAATCTTGCACAATTGCAATTTTGTTATGTACTTTTTAACTATTCATACGAAACGGCAACTAATTCTATTTTATGATTTCATATTTTATTTTTGGACTAATCTAATTTATTAACTTAAGTAACTTAATTAGTTGTAGTAATTATTAACTTTCGTTACAACTGAAAATATACTAGTCCTGATCACCACAATGATGTTTATCACTTATTAATTTATTTGACCTCTCAGGATATTTGCTTCATTTGTAATCTATTTAAGTACGAACAAATTTCAGAAGTAATACAACAATCATCATTTGTCAAATATTTCCATCTTTGAAACCTAATTACTGGAACACACTTATTCCAAGTGAACATCTCAGATCTAATAAAGTTTATAAGTACTTAATAATAATTGCAAGCAATGTAGTATTTTATCAAACACGAAAGGAGACTGATGTGACGCTGACATTGTATGTACGCTACTGGTAAACACTCACAATGCGCCTAGCAATAGTGCTTTTTGCATTCAATCGTACCGCTACTTAAATCTTTCCAAATAAATTGATGAGTGCCATTTCTCTGTTGTCATATCATTATCAACAGTCAACGCGCTGGTATATCCAATGTTTGTCCGCTTAGCTGTTTATTTCGTTGTGTGTTGTGCGCTGCTTGGAGCGGAAGTTCAAGTGGGTGCCAAGCCATTCAAGCTGGATAGGAATGTTGATTGTGGTTACAAGGTGTGGAAAATTTCCATATTACGGTTATTGCTTCAAGTATTTATTAGCTAAAAATGTATTATAATTCTATAGAGTTGTAACAAAGCACGTCCAGGTGCTTTGAACGTGCATCTAGTACCTCATTCTCATGATGATGTCGGCTGGTTGAAAACGGCTGATCAATATTTTTACGGAAGTATGCCTGTTTGATAATACCTTATTTGATTGAAATTGTTTATTGGTTTTTATTGGTGTATAGCTAAGACAGGGATCCAGAGAGCTGATGTAAATGCAATCATCACTTCAGTTGTTGCTGCTTTACAGGAAAATCCAGAACGGCGTTTTATCCAAGTAGAAACAGCCTTTTTCCACCAATGGTGGCATCAACAAAATAAGCAAACCAAGGAAATTGTTCATAAATTGGTTGAAAGTGGCCAACTTGAATTTGCTGGAGGTGCTTGGAGTATGAACGACGAAGGCGCTGTTCATTATCAATCGGTCGTGGACCAATTTACATTTGGATTGAAGTAACCATAACATTAAACTTTAGCGCCCAGATATTAATGTATATATTTAGGTTCCTCAATGAAACATTTGGTGAATGTGGACGTCCAAAAGTGGGCTGGCAAATTGACCCTTTCGGTCACAGCAGTGAGATGGCCTCCATCTTTGCACAAATGGGATTTGATGGTTTATTTTTTGCTCGTGCTGATTGGAGGGACAAAACCTACAGACTAAACACTAAAGCTGCGGAAATTATCTGGCAGGGTTGTTCTCACTTAGGAGATGCTTCTAATATCTTCACATCCCTCCTCTACAATCACTACAGTGCTCCTCCTGGTTTTTGTTTTGATGTCCTCTGTCATGAAGACCCAATCGTCACAGATGAACAAAGCACGGAATACAATTTTAGATTGAAAGTAGATGATTTCAGTAATTTTGTCAAGAACCAAAGCAAAATGTACAAGACTAACAATATTATTATTACAATGGGTGATGATTTTAATTACCAAGATGCTATGACATACTACAGGAATATGGATACATTGATTGAGTCAGTATATTGGTAGCAAATTCAACAATATTATTTATTGATAATTCTATTTTGTTTTAGAGGATTTAAGAGATGGCCCCAGAATGATGGTGGTAGAGATATTAATGTTTTCTATTCCACACCAGCTTGCTATACGAAAGCCGTCAACGATGCAGTCAACTCCGAAAAGATTAAACTTCCTTTAGTGACTTATGACTTCTTCCCTTACGCTTCTGATCCTCACGCATACTGGTCGGGTTATTTTTCATCTCGTCCTGCTTCCAAACGCTCAGAAAAATCCTCCAACAATCTACTGCAAATTCATAAGCAGTTAGCTGCATTCACTCAAGCAAATGGTAGTGATGAGTTCTTTCAAATGCAAAAGTCTGTTGGTATTATGCAGCATCATGATGCTATTACTGGAACTGAAAAGCAGCATGTTGCTGATGACTATGCCAGGATTATGGATGAAGCTTTTGCTGATAGCAAAACTAAAGTTAATACACTTATATCGTAGGTTCTCTTGTCAAATTCAAACGTTAAATATTTAAAAAATCTAATTAATTATAATTTGTTTAGCAAATTGTTGAGCAAGAATAGTGACAACCAAGAAATTCTAAACTTGCAACAATGTTTGACAAAGAATGCAACTATTTGCATTGAGGCAAATTCTCAGGAATATAATGTTGTTGTTTACAACCCTCTAGCCACTAGAATCAAATATCCTGTAAGGCTTCCAGTAAGCACTTTAGATTTTACTATTACTGGACCTAAGGGTAAGATATCAATAAGAATTCAAAAATGTATGTTTCTATATTTTACTATTGGGCAATTTCTAGGTGAAAATGTACCATATCAAGCTGGAGACAACATTGCTTTCGAACCACAGGTTAAACACGGAAACAAGTATGAAATGACATTCGTTGCTGAAATTGATCCACTGGGTCTTAAGGCATACCATGTAAAGAAAACATCCAAGAGTGAATACGTCATCAAGAAAGACTTTAGCAGGAGGAGATTTAGATTAGGAAATAATGTAAATACTACAAACATTTATAAGTTAGTAGATTATGATTTTATACATGGACATTTATTGTATAGAATACTGGTTTCACCTTGGATTCATCAACAGGTCTCTTAGACACTGTCAAAATTAATGGCAACGAGTTGAAGCTCCGTCAGGAGTTGATGTACTATCTCAGCGCTGCTGGCGACAACTCTGTTTTTGAAGAGCGCGCTTCTGGAGCTTACATCTTCCGTCCGGTAAATGGTACCCAAGCCAACAAAATTGCAGACAAAATTGAAAAAATTACTGTTTTTCATGGAGATATTTACGATGAAGTCCATCAAGTTTTTAGTAACTGGACAAGACAATCAATTAGAGTTTACCACGACCAGGAAGTGGCGGACAACATTGAATTTGAGTGGTTTGTTGGTTCGATACCAGTTGGGTACGTTGTTGATTACTATTTATGACTACATGTAAATTTAATAAATTGTTTCTAGTGACAATATTGGTAAAGAAGTCATTTCTCGTTTTACATCCAACATCAAATCATTGGAAGACTTCTACACCGACTCCAATGGTCGGGAAATGCTACACAGAATTCGTAACTATCGCCCTTACTATAATTATACTAACGAGGAACCAGTTGCAGGAAATTATTATCCTGTCAATACTCAACTTACTATTTCCGATGGTAACTTGAGAATCAACGTTTTGAATGATCGTTCTCAAGGTGGGTCTAGTTTGGAATCAGGACAAATTGAATTAATGGTAAAGTATTGTTTCCTTCAAGTTTCCTTAAAATATTATATTATCAAATGTATAGGTTCACAGAAGGATGTTAAAAGATGATGCCTTTGGTGTTGGTGAAGCATTGAACGAAATGGAACATGGTGAAGGTATCATGGTTCGTGGTCGTCATTATCTAACTCTCACTACTAAAGAAACACAAAGTGTGGAACGTCGCTTAGCAAATAGAATTTCAATGGAACCATGGATTTTTATTGATGATGCTACAGATCTTGAAATCAATTTCAATTTAGAGGTGGAACTTTATTAACTAATATTACATTACACTCCTTATGATTTTTGTATGTTTGCAGTTTTCTGGTCTCAATGCTGGAAAGACTTTGCATCCATTTGTTAAACTATTAACCTTGGAACCTTTTAGTGGAATGAAAAACATGCTTCTTATTCGTTTGGAAAATTTTAACGATTGGGATATTAAGAGCGAAATTACTGTTGATCTTGCTGTAAGAACAGCCTAATATGTTAAATTTTTTTAATTAACTAATTGATACGACTATTTCTTCAGCATCTGTTCAATGGTTTCAAAATTGTATCTCTGGAGGAAACAAGCTTAGCTGGAACTGCATCAAAATCTGTTATGAATAGACTAACCTGGGACCAATTTTCACACAAACAAAATGCTGCTACCGATAAAAATGGATTGGAGGTTACTTTGAAGGCTTTTGAAATTAAAACTTTTATTGCACGTGTAATTTATGAATAATTATATTTGCGAATAAAGAAAAAAAAACTGTGTATACTCGGATTAATAATGAATATTATATCATGGATACTACATATAAGCACCTGGGTTTTTCTTTGTGGATTTATTTTGTTTCGTCATGTTTGTAGGTACTATTGCTAATAAAAAGATGTTTACCACTTCTGTGAAGGAAAACTTATATAAATCTAATTTTATTTGCTAGATAATATGTGTACAAATATCAGTCTAAATTCATGTTTTTCAAGTGATAAAGTCAAGTAGGGTAACAAAGTATAAAAATTTTTGAAAAATCACTCAATCAACTTTGCACTTCAAGTACTAATCACAATATTTGATACAGAATATTATATAGATATCAAGTAGAACATAGATAATATCTGTGGACAACAAAATATCTGATAAAATACAACAAATATCTAATCAGCGCACCTATAAGTTCTATAAGAAGCAAATTGAAATGAGGGTCAATTATATCAATGTGGGTCTATTCTATGAGAATGATGTTCCCACAAAAAGTTGGATGCCTTCTTCTCGCACTTTATGTTCTGGTATCGGTAACGAAAGGAAAACCGGTTGAATCATCTGCAAAAATTTGCGGCTATCAGGTAATTTAGAACGAAAATAAGTATAATAACATTATAAAATTTAATTATATTATTTCAAGACTTGTAATCGTGTTAAAGATGATGCTTTAAACGTACATATTGTTGCTCATTCTCATGATGACGTCGGCTGGCTTAAAACAGTTCAGCAATATTACGATGGATGTAAGTTGTACCCTCAATTATATTTGTGCTATTTTTTATATGTTTAATTCTGTATTTAGCTAAGGAAGAGGTTCAATTCGCTAATGTGAGTCAAATCATCTCTGCTACCGTAGCGGCCCTGCAAGAAAACCCCGAACGTCGTTTTATCCAAGTAGAAACATTCTTCTTCCACAAATGGTGGCATAATCAGAATGAAGAAACAAAACAAATTGTCCACAAATTGGTCGAAAATGGTCAATTTGAATTTGCAGGAGGAGCTTGGAGTATGAACGACGAGGCAGTGACGGACTTTCACTCCATTATAGATCAGTTCACTTTTGGTTTGAAGTAATTAATGGATTAGTTTTATGTAGGTCATGATAGGATAGTTGATTCTAACTGTATTTTTGCTTTCGATTAGGTTTCTGAACGATACCTTTGGCACGTGTGGACAACCAAAAGCTGGATGGCAAATTGATCCATTTGGTCACAGCAGCGAAATGGCTTCTGTTTTTGCACAAATGGGTTATGATGGTTTATTCTTTCCCAGAATTGACTATAAGGATAAGCAGGCGCGCGTTAGCGAGAAGAGAATGGAAATGATTTGGCAAGGAAGTTCGAGTTTAGGAGATGAGTCCAATATCTTCACCTCAATTATGTTTAATCACTATACATCTCCGGAAGGCTTTTGTTTTGATGTCACCTGTACTGACGATGATATTGTTACTGATCCAAATAATACAAACTACAATTATGAAAATATGGTTAATGAGTTGACAAGAGTAATTACCAATGCTGCGAATGATTACCCGACTAATAATCTTTTATTGCCGATGGGTGGGGATTTTAATTACATGGAAGCACAACATTACTACAAGAATTTGGATGATTTAATCAAGTAAAATAACTGAAACTCTTGTCAATGGAAAATATAATTAACAATGTGATTATTTCAGGGGTTTTACGGTATTCCCACAAAAATATAAGAACCAAACTATTAACATTTTCTACTCCACTCCAGCATGTTACATCAAAGCAGTCAACGACGTTGTGAATGCGAAGAAGATTAAACTCCCAAAAGAAGTCAATGATTTCTTCCCATATGGCACCGATTACCAAACCTACTGGACTGGATATTTTACGTCAAGACCCGCATCAAAACGATCAATCAGAAAAGCACTAAACCTGTTGCAAGTTCATAAACAATTAGCTGCATTCTCGCGAGCAACATCTACACACGAACTATTCGAAATACAGAATGTAGTGGGAATCATGCAACATCACGATGCTGTCACTGGCACTGAGAAACAACACGTCTCCGATGACTACGCCAAAATCATGCATGGGGCTTTCATCGATAGTGGCTCTAGAATAAATGAACACATTAGTAAGCTGCTTAGCAAGGACCCAACTAAACCAGTTCAATTAAATCTGAAACAATGTCTTCTGAAGAATATAACTATCTGCCCAGAACTCGCTGAAAGTTCCGAATTCGCAGTTGTTTTGTATAATCCTCTATCAACTAAAGTTAAGTACCCGGCTAGAGTTCCAGTAAATACTTTGGATTGGAATGTTTATGGTCCCAACAAAGAAGAGATCCTTCACCAACTTGTACCAAGCGTTGCATACGAGGAAGGAAACTCTAGCAAATATGAAATGACTATTCTTACTGACTTACCACCATTGGGATTGAAAGTATTCCATGTTAGAAGATCCGATTTGATTAATTTTATTCTTAAGGAAGATAATACAGAAGATAGATACACTTTAGGTGGGAAAGAAACCAGTATTACACTTGACCCTAAGATGGGTATCCTTGAAAGCGTGAAAGTTAATAACATTGAATTAAAAATGCAACAGGAATTGCTGTATTACAAGAGTCAACAGAATAGTGGTCGTAATTCTGGTGCATACGTCTTCAGGAATGATGGAGACGCAATTGCTATTGCAGAGCATGGAGTCAACATAACCATATACAAAGGCGAAGTTTTTGATGAAGTACACCAAATTTATAGCCATTGGGCGAAACAAGTAATTAGGGTTTACAAACACGCTGATCTTGCTGACAATATTGAATTTGATTGGTTTGTGGGACCTCTTCCAATTGGGTAAGCTTAAATAATCAACTGCACAATCAATAAATAACATCATACATTATTTATTAGAGATGGCCAGGGTAGAGAAGTTATTAGTAGATTCACATCCAATTTGGAAACGGGTTCTGACTTCTGGACTGATGCAAATGGCAGAGATTTGATGCACCGAGTTCGTGATAAGCGTCCTACCTATGAAGCCGGTACTGAAGAACCCGTTGCTTCAAATTATTATCCTATTACATCTGAAATTTCAATATCTGATGGAAAAGTACGCATGGCTGTGGTAAACGATCGTTCTCAAGGTGGCTCTAGTATTCAATCAGGTCAGATGGAAATGATGGTGCATCGAGCTACCCTGAAAGATGACTATTGGGGTGTTGGTGAACCCTTGAATGAAAATGAATTTGGCGAAGGTGTTAAGGCACGTGGTCGTCACTATTTAACCCTTACCAATGTTGCCAATCGTGGCGTTGCGAAAAATATTGCAATCAAAGTGGCATCTGCTCCTTGGATGTTGATTGGAGAAATGGGTGGAATACACAATACTAATATTAATTGGGAGGTTTGTTTTTATATACATGTTTTGCAATACTTATGCTCATCAAAGCAATTTATTTAGTTTGTAGGACTAAAAGGAAATGTTTCTGAAATGGTTCGCGTTTTAACTCTGGAACCCATTACAGATGAGAAAGAATTGATTTTGTTGCGTTTAGAAAACTATTTTGATGCCGAAAGTGGCAAACCACAAACAATTTCTCTGAAGGTAGATATTCAAAATACTATCATGTTATTTTCATAATCTGGTACATTTTGATTGCAGAATTTGTTTGCAAACTTTGAAATTCACGAGGTTGAGGAAATGGATCTTGCCGGAAACACTCGCAAAGGGGAAAATGGAAGACTTAGATGGTATGATTACAAACTGGGTAACAAACCTAATGCATCTTTGGAAGTAACTCTGAATCCAATGCAAATTAAAACATTTCTCGCTCACGTTACATATTACTAATCAATAGAAAATATTTTCTTTAAATTGCTTCACAACATTTATTGATAATTTCAAATATAACAATACAATAAATTCTATAAATGCACCAGTCAAAATAAATATAGTCATACATCTTGTTAAAATACATAAAATACTTTCTCGTAAATTGTCATAGAATAATGCTAAAATAGGAATGACTTAATATTACTTTGTAAACCGTTGATATAAATTCTGCCTAAAGTAAAATAGTTTGAACTAAAGTATTTTATAAACGCAATGATTGATAGTATGCTACTAAAACCTGCCATGCTTTGGGTGCCATGAAACCATCTGGTGGACTTTCTCCATTACGTGCCAATGCTCTCATACGCGTTCCAGATATGAAGTCAAAATCTTCTTTCCTGCTTGCGTCAAAAAAAGCCATCCTCTGATGTCGTTTATCGTAAGCTGCCACACGGAATGGAATAATTTCCAAAGTGTCTAAACCTGGTGCCATTTTCAAAACACGCCCACCATGCATAACATCATACAAATTGCCATCTGGACTTGCATCTTTGCCATTTGGATGCGGTACACCGGCAGGGTCACGACCAACAATGTAAAAGTTGGCACCAGCATTCATGCGAGCCTTTGCATGCCACTGGACTTCAGTTGGGCCAGCATACATCATAGGACTTGGAAAAATAGCCAATACGGTTGACTTTGTGTCAAGAAGACCTTCGTCCATTACAGCTTGATGTTGTAACATGCGTTCTGGCAGTGGTACATCATCATCCTTTACCCATCCGCCCAAAGGATGAAGCAGCAGCACAGGACGCTTAAAACCGCGCTCTTGAAGTTGCCTTTTTGTATCGGACATAAGAAGAGCATGTCCATTATGGATCGGGTTGCGCAATTGAAAAGCAAATACTGCATCGGCGTGCATGGCTTTAAATTTAGCCCTCAGTTCGTTAGGTGTAAAGCGGTATTGGTCAAGACCATCGTTCCATCTGATACGGTGCAGGACTTCCAAGTCGCCGCCAACTAACCAATCACCGGATTCCATGATGAGTTTGATGTGCGGGTGATTTTTGTGCGTGATACCAAATTGACGAGCGCAGCGTTCTTCCTTGCGGTGGTAATAAAATTCGGGTTTGCGGAGTATAGCAACGCAAACACCGTTATAATACAATGATATGCCAGAGGTTTCATTCAATCGTTCCTTATCAAGCGTACTACATGGTAATACTATAGGAATACTCTGATTTACGACGTTATTGCCGTCAAAATTGCAATTAAAGTGTAAAGTTTGAAGAAATTCTTGCTCACGCATGAAACCTTTCAAGGGTGAAGCCCAACCTTCACTTAAAACCTATGAAGAATAACATTAATGGAACCCTGCACAATCATGAAATATTCAAAACATACTTGGACCCATTGCAAATCAATTAGGCTAATATTGATCCCAGGAAGTGATGCAGCTTCTTCCCTTGCCACTGCCATTTTTTCTTCTGGCACAAGCAACTCCTCCACATAATCTTGATTTGTTACTTCCTTAGGAATAACTCCATTCTCTTGTAGCATCTCAACAACCTGAAGCATACTCTCCTCAACAGTCATAGAAACTGTTTTGACAACAAGTTCAGGGTGCTCAGGGGTTTCGTATGGTTGATCAATTCCAGTAAATCCTTTGATATCTCCTTTCCTAGCTTTCACATATAAGCCCTTGGTGTCCCTCTCCTCACAAACCTCTAAAGGAGTATCAATAAATACTTCAAAGAAAGGTAAATCAGATTCTCTGTGAATAATTCTTGCCAAATCACGATCCTCAGCAAATGGAGATATAAAACTGCACAAACATATCTGACCAGCATCAGCAAACAACTTGGCTACCTCAGCTACTCTTCTAATGTTTTCTTCTCGATCCCCTTTGGAAAATCCCAAATCTTTATTAAGACCTGTTCTCATGTTGTCCCCATCCAGACAATAGACTGGTATTCCATGAGAGGTCAAATAAGCTTCTAGTTCAAATGCTATTGAAGTTTTCCCAGCTCCAGAAAGGCCAGTGAACCAAACACTGCAGCCTCTAAAACCTCTAAGGTGACCAAGAATTTGGCCGCGTTTTGCTCTGGAAACATGATGTTTCTGCTCAGTAACATTTGTTGCAACTTGCAATGAAGTTCTTTGCTTTTTGATAATTGCCTGGGTGCTTGACATCACTTATTGCTAGAATTATATTGTAAAATAAAACACAAAAGGAAAAGACATGTGTTGTTGCCGAAGACAAATCAATAATGTTATTAAGTAAACGAAACACATACGTGTACTTTATCCACTTTAATGTTCCAGTTGGAATTATCGCCGCTAATGTGCTTGATGTATAGTCAGCTTTACAAATGAAATTACTAAAGAGTTCCGCTTTGGATGATAGATTCCATGTAATTATTTAAACAGTTACCACCGTTAGCACGATAATTCAAGAATAATTTGCGTAAGGCGAGACTGGGAAATATACCAGTAAATTGGGTGGGATTTTTACCACACATGAATTACGAAACCTACGGACCCACGGCGACCTACCGAGTGCAGACGAGTGCAGTCAGTGCAGTGGTCGAGAATCGTGAGAATGAAACACCCCACTTCATGTCAGATGTGGAATTCAATATAAACATTACCATTATTGATTTGATTCCATCAATTGCATCAATTGTACCATCATAACATGCGAAATCGGCATAATTATTGATTGCATTGTTATCGGCGTGCTACTTTAGTAGTTTGATAAATAGTAATAAATTATTTGAATATATACTTGATACGGTAATACGTTTTATGTAATTATCAAATAGCACCAAATTGCAGGAATTGTTCTAGGGAAACGAAACAGTTCATAATTAAATAATTATGTGCTGTGTTCTTGATTTTCTCTTTGTGTGCATTCAAATCCAGCTCTGGTTCACAACTTTGCGATGGTCTGTTGCTAGGCGGGGAGTCTACTTCAAACCATTCTGTAAGTCAGTTATACCGTTTGGCATAAAGTAGCAATTTTCCCATTTTGATTGAATATTTCATTTAATATTCCATAAATTTGGACAAAATCTTTAGCAATATGGCATGGTTACCTCTGGAATCCAATCCCGATGTAAGTTAATCCATAAAACACGTACTTTCTCCATATGAACACTATTGGTTTTCGCAGGTTATGAATAAGGTGAGTTGACAAGTTTAGGCCCATTTAAACTGCATTGTATGCAATTAGCCGGTATTATGTTTAATCATGGAGTTATCGAAATACGCAGTTTCTACAAATGTTGGGTGTTTCATCGGAATGGAAGGTCGTCGATGTATTTGGACTGGATGATGAGTGTCTTGCCTGGGTGCCAAAACCTGTATTGGCAGTGATTTTACTCTTTCCTTATAGTGAAAAGGTTTGTGCAGCTTTATTCTTATTTTCTGTATTAAATTATGAAATGCTATAGTAACGTGTGTTCTATATTAGTATCATGAGTTTACAATCCAAGAACAAAAGGAGATAGAAGAAAGAGGTCAAACTATCACTGACAATATTTACTACATCAAGCAGCTTGTATCAAATGCCTGTGGCACAATTGCATTACTGCATTGTGTTGCAAACAATTCTGAAAAGTAAGTACCAGAATGCATTTTGTTTTCTATCTACCAATGATTGCTAATCTTTGTGGCCAAGTTTCATTCTATTTATATTTCTTATAAAGGCAATGGTCTTGAAATATTGGTTTTCTGTAGATTATATTTATAGATTGCAGGTCACAAATGAAAACTTCAAGGAACTTTTAGAAGAATCTGTTTCTATGACTCCTTTGGAACGCGGTCAAAAGTTACAAGCAGTTGCAGCAGGCATACAAGATATGCATCAGGAATTAGCTCAGGAAGGACAGACTGAACTAAATCCTAATGAGCAAGTAAACCATCACTTTATTGCATTTGTTCATAAAGATGGCGATCTTTACGAGTTGGATGGAAGAAAGGAATTTCCTATTAATCACGGAAAAACCACACCAGAAACACTACTGGAGGTAGGTAGATATTGTTTATTGTTGGTCACGATAATACATATTTTGTTTTCACATATAAAGGACGCAGCTAAAGTATGCAAGCAGTTCATGGCACGTGACTCTGAAGACGTTAATTTCACCGTTATGGCTCTCAGCGCTGCAGAGAATTGATTCGGTGGTTATAGACCACACGAAAAGCACAGATTGAGCGCTTTCCAAATTTGGCCATTATTTTTATAAATTTATAATTTAGCTTATAACAGTACCACAGATAGGTAAACAAACACTGGAAAGATAATCGCATGCAAATCTGCAATGAAGCAACGAAATCAGGATCTCGCCAACATAACACTCAGGCATGCGTATATCTTCTTGTGCGTTTACGATGTGTCGCAAAGCAATCCAACGCCCCGCAATACCCAATGATCGGGTGGCTTGACCGTGCACAGCCACAACGGTGTGATAAAGTTTAAATCTGTCCTATTCGACTTCTTGTAAACCGGGCACTAAAAATTGTAATCATAAATGTGTATCAGCGTGAATTAAATTTCCATATTATGCATTTACTTACGGCATATAATTTGGGATCCTTCGGTGATGTCGAGAAAATGGCGTAAACATGAACGACCGGAAGGAGAGTATATAAAACCTTGTTGGTTGATTCGGTGAGTCTGCAGTGGCGGCGTTCCCAGCCAGCGCCATCCAGGTACAGTCCATGAACATAAACACCTTCTGTTGGCGGTGTCTTAACTTCCTCCTTCATGTTCTTGGTTACTGTGTTGTGCAACACGACTTGATCCAAGGCCCATCCCTTGTGGCTACGTGCCACTTCTTGTCTCATGGCAGTTAAGAAACCTTGCGGATTGAAGAAGCCAGTCATCCAGAAAACTTGTGGTCGTCCACTAAAGCACCACGTACGGAATTGTAGATCTCTGTCGATTACTTCAGAATACCAGAAGCCAATACTGTTGGCAGCCCATGAACTTCTTGACCATATGGCGGGGACACGAGCGTCGAAAATGCTATCCAAAGCATCTCTCAAACTCTAAAAACGGTATCAAAACAGTTGTTATATTCTAATCTAAATAATAGCACTAGTAGGGATACCTCGTTCATTATGATTGTGCCTTCAATTGCTAACAAAAGGTCTTTGAGAGTGACGCGAATCAAAAGTATCACGCGCTGCATTCTATCAATTTCTTGACGTAAAAATATGTTCAACGGGTTTAGGTGATTCATAATCCGTAACCTTTCTTTGACTTCAAATGGATCATAATTGTTTGGTAACTTTCCTAACATTTCCTGACAAATTCTTGTCACTTTTGCTTCCCTCGTTTCCCCACCCATAGCACCGGCATCCTTGGGTTGAATTGACAGTATAGTACTTAACATTGAATTACAGTATGATGATGAAAATCTAGAAAAAAGCCGGGTCAAGTAAGATATTCGAGATTTAGTGATGTTAACATACGTAATATCAGCATTCGGGTGCAGCCCATATGCTTGAGGAGGATCATAGCTAGGCATTGTCTCAATGGTTGCAACATAATCAACGACTTGCTTATATTTATAGATCTTGTAGCCCTTATAAAAATTAAAGTCCTCGTTGAACATTTTGTCACTGAACCATACTCTGGCAAATGTGTTCAATAAGCGTTTATCGTAGTCGTCCGTCACGCGACCGCCATATTGAACCTCCCCCAGCATATAGCGAATTGTGTTCCAACTAATCCCCAACGTAGGATCTAAATCATCTAAGTGATTTTGCACAAACATGCAACTAGCTGACCAATCAGCTGAGTTAAATTCATAAGGAATATTCCACCCTAACGGCCCAAACTTTCTTCTTTCCTGCAC
This sequence comes from Ecitoglossa quadriceps, assembly GCA_027574925.1. Classification (NCBI taxonomy): domain Eukaryota; kingdom Metazoa; phylum Arthropoda; class Insecta; order Coleoptera; family Staphylinidae; genus Ecitoglossa; species Ecitoglossa quadriceps. The sequence continues at coordinate 15,821 of JAODGC010033244.1, read as the reverse complement.
TACAGTGTGCAAAAAAGAAATTGCATATACTAGAGGGATGTATTCTGGTTGATCAGAATAATCCAGCATATCTTGACTCATCGATGTGTATGTTCTTAGTAGACCAGCCCGAATACCTTAATGATTAAGTGAGTAACTTTGTGAATACTTTAGCAATGTCATGAAATACCTGCAGGAGGTTCGTTTGTAAATTTAATGCATATTTGCAGCAGTCCAATTGGATACTCTGGATGTTCGTCAGTAGTAATCCACAAACGGAAGTCAGGATGAGTGGGATTTGTCTGTTTCTCCATTTCCATGAAGTCCAACATCACTTCATCCATATATTCTAATCCCAGATGTGTGTTTTGTAACAATGCCCAAAAGCCCTGGAATTTTAATTGTGTTTAGGAAAGTAGCAGATAATTCCTAGTGGAATATAAAAAACGTACTTCGGTGGTAGCCTCCGCTAACATTTTCCTTGCATGTACTTCTTGCCCTTGTCCCATAGACATTGTCTTTACTTTATTTTCCACTCTCTTTGCAAGAATTTCTATGTATGGAGTTGGATCAGAACCGGTACTCAAAAAGCAAATCATTGGTGTAAGCGGCCGACTTTCCTCTAACATTGTATTTAGATTTAAGATTACCGGATCAGCATATTTCTGTCCCTGGGAAGCAGCAATATATTTTTTGCTTTGAGCGTAAGTCCTATCTGGGCACCAAGCCCGAATTAGTAATAATTTTCGAAAACTATCTAGGCTTCCATATCCGTTAGGAATTACTGCTTCTTCAGGTGCGTCTTTATCAAACCACGCTTTCCATTGTTTTTCATTATTGCAAATTTGCGTTACAATATATTGGAAGTGTCGCAACTTTGTTAATTCAACTAAATTTAACCAAGTCATATCTAGAATCCATTTTGCTGGTTTGGGTTCAACGGCATTCAAATCCAAGGCAGCTCCACCCTTGATAAATATCTGGAACTCTTCATTAGTAATATGTTCGCGTTGTAGATCTATTCTCAAAGTCATCATCAGCACAAACATGTATTTGTCCTTTTCGTATAATCCCCGAGATTTATATTTGAATATTTCATATGTGAGGTATTCTATGATATTGTTGATTCGTCTAAAATTAAAACGTTTATATAATAGGTACATTTAGTACATTTTTTCAAAGAGCAAAAACAAATTACTTGGACTGAATGTTGCTCTTATCGGATCTTTGCATAGATAAATCAAATCTCTCCAAAAATTGAACCAATGATGTTTGGTACATGCTATTTACCATTGACATCGTTGTAATGAGGAAATATAACACACTGCCTCGTGTGGCAATTGGTCTGAATTCTTCTCGAGCAGCGTTGATTTTAATTTCCGTTTCTCTGGCAATGGTTAGTTTTTCTCGTACCTCAGTTGCTGTATTTTTGGTGACATTTAGTACTCCAATTAAAGATTCATCTTCCACTAAGTTTCCTTGAGTTGTTGTTAATTTGTACAACAAATTCTGTTCGAGTTCGCCGATTTTACGTTTATTTGCTGTTACATCTTTCATCAATGTAGTACGTTCAGTTTCTAACTCTCGTTTCTCACTGAGAATCACTCTTCCTAACAATTGGTCTTCAAGGCCTTTCATGGTTACAGTGAAATCAATAATTGATGTTCTAGCGAATATTTCGGGTGTGTAGGATGGATTTGCTAGTTTTGTAGTGATATAAATACGAAAGCCTTTCATAAAATCAACTTCTTTGTCGCCAATTTTGACTTTATACATTGTACCAATCTTGATTAGGTTATTTTCAAGCACATTATCTAATACTGGATCTAATTCTTCTGCTACATCTTCTATTATCATCGGACGTCCCAACGTTACTGCATCCTCAATGTGGTTTCTATAACATCAAATGTAAATAACAATTGACTACAAGCGTAGGAGTCTACAAGAGGAGTCTTACCTGAAGTATTTGTGACTTAATGTAGTTACAATCAACTCGTTGTTGCCTTCCTTATTTTTAATCCAGATTTTACCTTGGTTTTGTGGATCGATTAACAATGGATAGCGAACAGCTTTAGTAACAATGATACCGTTTTGAATGGACAACTCATCGGTGGGTAAACCATCCAAGTTCCACTCGCCAATCTAAGAAATGCTATTAATAAATTGCACATGTTATCAATAATGAAAAGTATTACCGTAGCGGCATCAGTTAAACTTTCAATTACACTAATATTACTCGAGACGGGAATCTTATGTTCTAAAACCATCTTGTACCAATCTCGCTGCATCGTGCTACGGAATTCTTGATTAAAGGGGCCTGCGTATCCCAGAAATCCAGTTAAAACCAAAACGTCTCCGATTAAACGCTCAGTCTCCGCTTTAAATTGTGCTGATTGCTCTGTCCATCGAATTTTCTCGCCTCCCAATCCGTTAATCAAAGCAGTGGCGGCATCCATTTTAGTTTTCACTTTGTTAGCATCATCTAATACAGCCTGCTTCAATGTCATTGCCGTATCGTATTTTTCTTGGCAGGCCCTCACTTCTGCTTCCTTTGATTCCAGCAATTTCATGGCAGCGCCTAATTCTGTTTGTGCTTTGTCTAACTTGGCTTGTTGTCGCACTAAATTGGCTTTCAATGGTAAGACATTAACGTTCACCTGGTAGAATGAAGCCATTGCAATGGTCCAAGATATCAAGCCAGCCACATTACCACAAGCTGTTTTTGCTGCCTCATAGCTATATTGAGGAAATTCAAAGTAAGGCAAAAGCAAATCAAGCATTTCAGAATTGATTTGATCTTTAGGATATTCTTGTAACTTTGTTAGAAATTTCGTGTCCGCCATTACTCTTAAAGACTCGCTCCATGACGTCACCACAAATTTCTTTTCGGCATCGATTTGCGTTGGTTCCAATTTTTTTCGGAAGTAAATAATTACACAGTCCATAATTAACATGATCAAATGTGGTGGTTTTCCCAACTTTCGCACTGTTGCTATATCAGCTGCTTTGATTGTTTGTAGTGCAGCTTCGGCTGCATCAAGCGCAGGTTTAGCATCTTTTAGTCTTGCTTCTGCTTCTTTCTGGTCAACACTGATATTTCCGACAAGCGTTTCTGCTTTCTCTTTGACAATAGTTGCTTCTTCTTTAATCTTATTTGCTATTTCAGAAGCCTCCATTACAATATTAAGCACTTTCTCGGCTTCATTAGTTGCTACAACAATATCCTTTTCTTTAAGCGCAAGTTCTTTACGTAGAACGTCTACGCTTGCACCTGCTTCCACCAACTTCCCAAGCCCAGTTCGCATACGAACCGCTAAGATTTCAATTTCCTCATGTTTAGTAGAATAGAGCGTTTTGTAACTTGATAAAAATGAGAGGAACGTTTTTGGTGTCACAAATGTTTGCCTTCTAAATCTGTCAAAGTAATTGGTACATACGTCCCCAACGTAATCTTGAATTTCAGAACACATCAAAATTAATTCATGTTTTGCTTCGGGTGTGCAGACGATAGGAAAATCTAGCAAAATATGCTCGCTTACTTCGATTAGCGCATCTAATGGCCATTTGGAAAACCAGTCGATTGTTACGCCGGATACCAAACCAGGAAACTTCATTGCTCTAGTGCGGAATTTCTCACTTACAGGCGAGAAACAGAGCACCACATGCAGATTATTCCTAGCACGGGATATAAAAAACTCATAGAGGTTGTCATTAGTGGGAATTCGTTTTGGTTGTATCTTCTTCATTACAGGTATCAACTCAGATTGTATTTCGTCAATCTCATCTTTTGCAAACAGATTGGCAATTTCTCCCGAACTTAAAACGTTGTTTAAATATTCAAGGAACGTTTCTTCTTTGATGTCATTATCAGTGAATATAAATGTGATTCCATGTCCTTCAAAGCCGGCAATGCGATAAAGAATTTTGAAATCTTCCATGAGGTTGTTATTGTTGTAAGATCTAGTAAGTTGTATTTGGAAGTGTCTGTAATCTGCCATGAAGCTCGCTAGCTTCGTTAAGCTTTGTTTTCCTGATCCACCAACTCCTACAAGCATGGAATTACCTCGAGGAGTGCGAATAATTCTCGAAATGATACATAAATGAATCATGGCGTCCATGAAAAATACTAGATCTAATTGTCCACTTCTTACATTTTCATTGTATGTCTCCATGAATTGAAATAATTTCTCTTTGACAAATTGCCAATTAGGAATAATTTGATAGATTTTTGGTGGACTGAAATCAAAATCGTCAGGCTCGTCCCCAGTTGCTTCTGGCGGTTCTTTTAGAAAATCAACAAAATATGTTGGTTCTGGATCAAATTCACCGATATATTCTGGCAATTCCTCATTGACAACTTTGCTTAGATTGTTCAAGAACCAAACTCGATCACTTTCACAAGTAAAACGATCTGAAATGACACGGGTACATTCATGCTGCCAAAGTTGGAGCATCACTGTAATGGAGGGCAGTTCATCATCAGTAATGTACGTAATTCCTTGCCAAATTCGGGAGAGATCTCGTAGATTAAAAACGTAGTGAAACTTTGCTGGTGTTGGCAACATTTTCATTTTTGTGTTTTGCCACAAGTGACGAGTCAGTGGAATCAGTTTGGGTATAAATTCTACAATCCACGTTTTGAATCGCTCAATACAGAAGTAGCCCTGTCCGATTTTGCGAAATATTTGATCCATAGAATTGATGCTAGGCAGGGTGCAGTTGAAAATACTGTACTGGCGCTTTAGACGATTAGGAATATCATTACGACCACCTCCTGGATGAATCATAGCTGCGAGGAAAAGTACATCAAGTATTGTAGAAAAGTCACCAGGTTTGTCCAAACTATAAAATCCATTCTGTTCCATTACTTGCCGAACAATTTCATTAGTTACTTGATCACCCCAGTCATTGATTACTGGCATATTAATATCATCAATAAATATAGTAAGAGATTTCCCAGCCGGAGGACCATATGTAGTTCCTACTCTTTTATCAACGTAGGATTCAATAATACGTTGTACCATGTTTGGGGTGGTGGCAGAAGAAAAGTTAAACGACTTGAATAGTTTGAAATCTGGATCGAATTGCAATGTATATGCTTTGATCATCACAGTTTTGGCAGTTCCCTGCTCTCCAATCAAAAGTACCGCCTTATTTTGTTTAGCAATTGTTGATATAAGGAAAGCAGTGCGGACGTTATCAACATTAGGTACTAAAATACTAGCATATTCTAGGATATGGTCAGTTGGATAGTAAAATTCCTCGACACGCTCGGACCAATGCTGCCAGCGTCCATTATCTCCGACGACATATTCGAAAATAGTTTCATCTTCTAGTATTTTAGGCCAGCTCATTTTGGAAGGATGTTTTAATACAAATTCTTCGAGTTTACTTCTATCATCTAACTCTAGTACTGCACCCAAGGACCACATACAGGAAAATAAAAATAGGTTTTCAAGATGACGATCGGTTAATGTTTCTGAAAATAATACGCAATTAAACTATAAATTGTAACATGATTCACCTTTTTACTGTTTTCTTTTTCTTCTGTACTGGCATCAATAATTCCTTGAAGGAGATCACAACACTGTCTAATATACAACGCTTCTAAAATAAACATTTTTGGCTTTAGTTTTGTTTGCACAAAGGTATGCATATCACCGTATATCTTGTTGAAACAATTTTTAAGCACATCAGCTTCTTGTTGTGATCTTATATTCAACCATGCTTGTAGCAATGGAGGCCACGGTAAGACAGAGGAGCTTAGGAAAACCATTCCCATTCGAGAAACTGTCGCAGGACTAGCATTGTCAACATTATCAGGTTCAAATACCAATTTACAGTTTGGTGCCATTACAATTCTATCTCCGTTGGCCAAAGTTAATGTTTTATTATCATCAAGAACGGAATTTAAATTCTCTATCCACACTGCATCCACAGGACCATCTAAAACTAACCACACAAAATCCGTTTTCTTTACTTTAAGTGTTCTTCTCCACAATGTGGAGAAAATTCCATCTGTCCAATCATTTGTTGCCACATCCAATCTGCCGAACATTTGAGGTGCAGTGATTGCTTTAGGATTCATTCTCATTTCTTTATGAGGCTTGCCCATTTCTGTTAATGACCTCATAAGGCAATGCATTGACGATGTTTTACCAGCTCCTGTTGGTCCCATGCTCATTAAACCATGCCTTACCAGACTGGTTTCAAACAACTGCAAGATTTTCAAATTCCAACTCGAGTAATTCACGTATCCCATTTCAGCAGATTGATTAACAATAGCTTTTTGAAGATCCTTCCAACCGTGAGATTGTAGTCTTATACCAGGGAACATATCCTCAATCAGAGAGAGAAAGAGAGGTTCATCTTCATCGACTAGTTTACTTAGATTCATCTCGCGCAATACTCGCATCACAGTCGTCTCCTCTGTATCAGTTGGATGCTCTCGTTTTTGAGCTCCAAGTGTTCTTAGGCAAGAAAGAATGTTGCGTAGACCAAAGTCATAATGAACTTGTTTAGACAATTGCTCTTCACACAGTTTGTACAAGGTATAGAATTTTCTACTTAAGACAACATTTTCTTTAAAACCACAAGACGCAAGTTTTACACGAATGATAATTTGCCGATCCGGCACCATCATTGCTACCGAGCGGAACATGATTTTTAGGTTTTCTGGAAGCTCTTGACGACCTGCGTAGCCTGGATTCATTGTAAGGAAGATGCCGAATTCAATGTTCATAGATACTATGTCACCATCACTGCAGGATACAATATACAATATGTTTGCACTATACTTAAATGAAAAGTGTCAAAGAGGATTTGATACCTGAAAAGAAATGTTGGTTTTCGTTCTTTTCTAGCCTGGAGAACAATATAAATCTGCTGTGCAGCAACAGATAATACGGGCAGTTCAATTCGATTGAATTCATCAAAACATCCCCATGTTCCAGATTGGGCTAAACCCTACAACAAATTTGCAATCAGTTTGCAACATAGATCGTTTATTTGTCATTACTTTATATATTCTGCCAAGCCCACGGAAATCCATCTGATCTGAACAGTTGAATACCACAACTAACTTTCCCAAAGCTCTACCCATATCTTTGGTGGTTTCAGTTTTACCAGTTCCAGCAGGTCCTGCCGGCGCCCCACCCAAATTCATCCCTGAAAAAATGTGTTTATCATACTAGTTTTAGTTCTAGTTTTACAGAACTTACAAATAGCTTGCGCTAAAGTAATATAACACCTGTCTGTCAATGGCGTAATGACCAAACGTTCTGTTACACCCAAATACTCATTTTGATACAAGAATATAGCGTCTGTAATCTTTACGAGTACATCATCATTATCTTCATTGTAATAGAAACGCGCTTGTTTCTGCCATTCGAAGTCAATCGGATTACGTATTTTTAATTTTACAATATCATCAAAAATGTCCCTTTGGTGAACGTGGATCGTCACCATAGTTTCAAACCGAATACGTTCTAATCTAGTCAAGTCTTTGGAAGTCATTTCTATCAAAGCGTTGAGTAAGTCCAGGAATCGCTTATTGGTTACTTTCATTATAGACTTATCAATTTTAGATTTCTTTATAGCATATTCCGCTTCCTGCGTCCATAAGACTTGCACTCCTAATAAACCTGCTTGTCCACAATATGCAACAAACCCTTTTATAAAATCATATTCAGGTTCTTTTAAGCATTGACACTGCATAGCAATGACATTCTTCACAGTGTCTCGTACAGCTGATAATAAAGAATTCAACCATAATTCAACACCACCTATACAAATGACAGGTTTTTCAAAGGGAATCACTTCGTTTAAATCAGAACGCATCGCAATAATTGCATCCGCTTTTTCTGGATCAAAATCAACCTGGAAAAGAAAATTATATCAGATTCTGGTTTTAGATCAAGTATAGAAATATACCTTATACACTGCATCAAATAAACTAAGCAAATGCGGTTGAATTGATTGTGGATCTGAACTCTGTCCCAAAATCTCCAATAAAACAGGGTCAGATATAAAGAAAAATCTAGGGAAACATAAGCGTTTAGATTCAAGGTATCCAGTCAAACTTTTCTGACATGTTTCCAGTTGTTCTAGTAAATACGGTAGTAGGGTCAACATAGTTTCATCGCACGTGCAACATTCGACCGCATTGGGGATTTCATGTGCTCTCAACATCACTTTCACCCAACTCTTGTCTATATTTTGAAATCTCTTAGCTTCTCCAGGTAGTTGCCTTGCAATATCTCCGCCAACAAATACAGCTTCTAGGTAAATCCATAAATTTTGTACCAACATCCACTTTTCTAGGACCTCCGACGTGTTTACTAGTTTGGTGACCCAGAGTTGAATATCTTTCTTGAAAGGTGCATTGTAGCGATTACTTAGTAAAGAGTTCATCACCATTAAACTGTCTTCAAGTATTGCAATAATCTCAGATGTTTCCGCGCCTTTAAGAAGTAATTCACCTCGAGATTTAAAGACTGAAAAAGATAGCTCCACGACAGCCCAATCTGCAATTACTTGCTTCAATTTTGCTTCAATGTCTTTCTCTTTGACAGCACTAATGCAAATATCTTCCACATCATCCTTATACTTCAACAAAGGTGCCTCCATCACATCGCTCAACGAAAATGTTGGCGATTCAATATCAAACTCATAGTTGCAAACTTTAGAAATTCTTAGCCAATGGCGTTCCTTCATTGCTTTGTTTGCCATAAGTTCCAATAATGGACAGGTTTCATTGAAATCTTCGATTTTTTTCTTAAGCTCTAGGAAAGCAGGCCAGTCCTTCATACCTTTTGGTAACTTCTTACATTTATTTTGGAAGTCTGCTAGTTCCGCCATTATAACTTCGGTGTCAACATCAACCCAGAGTAAATCGGAATATCCATCAATGCTAGTATTTACTATAATGTACAAACCGTACAATTTACTTAGTAAATTGAATTCTTTCTTTCGTTTGTGTAAAATAGGATAGTCTTTTACTTCAAGACCAAACAAACGTTCACCACTGCTGTACATTTCAAAACGCCGCCATAGTTCATCAAACCGAGCTTGGAACATGAGTACTCGATCACTAGCTTCCCTAGCTTGTAATCCTTCTACCATAGGACCATTTTCCTCAAAGTCCACATCAAAGTCAAGCACATCTTGAAGGAAGGTAGCCACGCCAGCTGTGAGTTCATCTTGTAACGGACCTTGGACCAAGCAGATTTGTTCTTGAACAGCTTTAGACTGAAACGTACATGCATTATTATAGTTTATATGAATATTGTGAAAAAAAATTGAAATAATTGCTTACATTATTAACCATTGTGATGAAATTATAACGCAAAGCATCTATTCTCTCAATGTCTTCTTTGGGAACATCAATTTTAAAACGTAGGAATGTTGCATAAGCAGCTTCCATTGTCTCTAGTTGCATATCCATATCAATAAAATTCTCCCTGATGGTTTCCAAGCAACTCATAGCAAGCCGACAATCATCAAGGTCCTTAATTGGTTTTGCTAGGATTTTTTCTTGTTGTTTGATGAAGTCAATCAATTCCATTAGCTTTTCTTTGTAGTGTTGCATCAGCATCTTTCCTAGGACGTGTTTCCAAGCGTTGGATTCGACAAGCAAAGCTAACTTGTAGTTTTCTAAACAAAAGTAGTAACATAATTTCTTTAGTTCTATCTTACTTCTATTCATGCATTAATGAGTGTACCTAATATAATACGAATGGGTCCAATATCATGAAATTCTGGTAAAGCTTCAATGGCTGTAGCTCTGTCATCATATGCAGTAAACCGCTCAGCAATTTCCACAACAAGAGGATTGCTTGCACAATATTCTGCAATCTGTTCGTCGCGATCTTCAACCCATAGAAAGGAATATTCCAAATAACTCTAGCAAGAAATTGATCATATGTTACTAAACTTTTCTGTTTCAAACGCTTTGTATTACGTACTTCTAACAGTTTTAGAACATCTGGTTTTACTAGATACATAACACCTTGTAATCCCATGAAAATCCTCACAATCTCTTTATGCTCTGATACGGTTTTGAAATAGTTTATATATCCGGCATCAGTGTGGAAGTCATTTTTCTCCACGATTTCAAACATCCGCTTCTTAAATTTTTCAGCGGCATATCTTTGACCCCATTGCACAATATATTTGTGTGTAGCTACAATATTGTTCATTACTAGAGTAAAGTGTTGTTGGATTTGATCGAGCGTGGGTTTAATCAAATTAATTGGAATCTGTAATTCCATGTATGTTTTCATAATTGGTAACTCTTGAAGCAGGTCTTGGATGATTGAATTTGCTGCACGTTTTTTAATACTCTCTAGTGAGGTTTTTGTACATCTGACTAAAGCATCAGTCATGTTCATATTAAAGTATGCAAACATTTCAACACAATCAGAGTGAATGGAATAAATGTCGATGTGTTGATTGCGGTCTATATCACCAAAAAGGGCATCATCTCCACCACCCATTACTAGTTTGGAGGAGGATCCCACTGGTTTAACGACACGTTCCGGATCTAACCAATCATATTTTCCCTCTTGAAGATATGGTTCTGTGATGTTGTCCATGAACTTGTTAATTAAATCCACTACTGCTTTCTCAGCAGTGCTAGATTTCTGCTCAATTTCTCGAACTAAAAATTAATCATCAATGAAATGATAAAATCAGTAAGTGACAAAATTGACTCTAAACACCTATATCTTCTCTGTGCTCAATATTGCGCTTCAAAAACTCTTCAGGGGCAAGAGGTACAGTTGGCAAGTAAACAAGAGTCAACTGGCTGATACTATCAAGAATTTCATCAATTCTAGCTTCTTTAATATCAGTCACTTCCTTGACAAACACTTCGACGTTGTCCAAAAATTTAGTAATTTCGTCACAAAATTCTGGGATTTTCATTGAGGTCCAAGTGATAGTAGAAAATCCAGGTAAGAGAATGTTTTCCATTTTAATCAGAGTTAATTTCATTAAAGGTATGAAGAGTTTTGGAATATTTTCCTTAATAGAATCAAAACGTTTAATTAAATTCTTAATTAACTCGTAGTATTCTAATAGTTTATCTTTACAAAAAAACAGAATCTGTCCTGCATCTGGTACTGCCAACTCCAATTTATACATGTACTCTGATTCTCGAATTGCTTCGATAATATAGTCGTCAAAGTTAACAAGACATCGTCTAGTCTTGGGATGTTTCATCAAAATTGGAGAGCCGAGCCCATTGCGGACTTGGAACAAATGTGCATACCATGCATCGTGGTAAATTTGTTCATAATGAACAAAAACGGTCGCTAACGCATTATACATTTGGATACATTTCTGAGCTTTTCTATGTCTCATAATCTGTAAGTACATTAAATTGTAATTGTAATAAATTTAAGTTAACACCTTAAAAATTCGAAATTTACGCGATGTTTTTTCAAGAAAACTTTCATAGGCATTTCAATTCTTTTGTAGAGTTGTCTAATCCACATAATTCTTCCTGAAACTGGTGGAATATTCTTCGGTAATGGTGGTTTCTGACGATCTTCATTGTACCTATCGCGAATCTCTTCAATCTCCGTTTGGTACACCGCAAATGCTTCTAGATATCTTTCATCGAGATGAATACACTCCAGATTTAGCTTTTCAAACCTTGCCAATAGACGAAGGATATTATCAACATCAGAATAATTCTCTAAACTAGTTCCAACAAACTCTTCTAAGTCATACTCGGTATCAGCCACATTCTGTTTGAATTCATCATAGTCTGTATTAAAAGCTTCCAATCGATGATTTAAGACATCATATGTTTTGGATGAAATTTTGAGATAGAATTTTTTAAACAAATTGGCATACTCATCAATACCTTCAATGGTACTAGACGCCAAGATAGAATATTTAGTGGTAATGTCAATGACATCAATTATTTCTTCAATGCGTTTTTTGAAGGTTTCAAATTTTCCGAAGACATACATCTCAGAGCATTCAAATGGTGGCTCTTCTTCCATTTCCATTTTAAGCAGGACATGCTTAAAACATTGATAGTATTTTAAGTACAAGTCTAGACAAACTTTGAATTTAGCCATTATTTCAGCGCGTGGTTGTCTCCAGATTACTTGCTTGCCATCGCAGTTTAGATAACTGCGACACACCTGAATCATTTGATTGGAAACTTTTACCAGGATAGCTGTTACACTTGCGGTATTGTTGTAGTATCTTGAAGTAGTAAAGACCATCCTAATGGCATAAAGTAGAGCTGGAAGATGATCGGCAATTTTTGATGGGTCACAACGATACAAAGGTTGCCAATATTGCTCCAAAGCATAAAGGTATTTTACATTATCTTGGCACTCATTTCGAGCATCAGTTACTGCATTATCATGTTTACCCCATTTCTATTGTAAAAACAATTTTTGTCAGAACGTATAATCAAACTTAAGATAGCAATACCTTTAAAAATTTTGATTTGGCATGTTGTAACAACTGAATGTGCCGAATACAAGGATCCGATTTTAAAAACTCTACTATACTCGTAAACTTTGCAAGTTGTCGTCGCCAGTACTCAATTTCAACTACTGGCCCAACAAATTCATTCTCCCTGCGAAGTTGTTGGAATTGCGTTAATACACGTTCCATCACTTTTGCCCACGAACGGACAACCGTCTCAACATATCGAACATGTTCAATTTTGCTAGCTGTTGCTCGCACTAATGCGGGTGTGTGAAGTTGTTCATTATAAAATTCAGTGTTGAACGTAAATTTTACAATACCATCAAGATCAATTCTAGTAGCTGGAAGTAGCATGATGAAATATAGGATAACAAATTATTTTAAATTATTTACTATCAATAAAGTTGTAAAACTGCTGGAAATCTCCGACAAAGTCTCGTTTTATTAACAATCCATGTTCAGATTTGAGTAAATCGCCCCATTCTTTATTAAGGGATACATTTGGGGCTACTAAGGTCTTTAGCAGATCGAATATTACAGAAACCACATTTCCATTGTAATCTTTAATGTTTACTTTAGCAAAAAAGCAGTCCTGTAAAAGATTGACTATATAATATTTGGATTAATCTATCAATTACATACATCTCCTATATTTCTCATATCCAAATCTTTATCTTCAACTTTGTATACTATAACAGCATTCTCTTTAAAAGCTACCGAGGCTCCATCGTCAACCATAAGGCGTCTTTCTATTTTATCTTTCAACCCTGTTACGTATTGAGAATACCTCCCAGTTTCTAGAACACATTTCATGTGAATACTTTAATCAGTAATGTAAAATTCGCATCTAGTACCCAGTGGCGGAGCTTCATCATCTTGATAGAAGAAAGTTATTGCTTGTCTACCGCCTTTTGACAGAAAAGTGTCCATAAGGTTAATATAACTCTCAAAATCAATAACTCCTTCAGTCACTATACTTTGATCTATTCCTAGAAGAAGTGCAACCATTTCAATTAGGTGCCTATGATTTAATTGCAAAATGGCACTGCGCGATGCACGATCTTCTCTATACTTGTTCTGTACAGCAAATTAATATATTAGTGATAAAATACGTTGAATATTTACAAGCTAGAAATGAATTGTACCATACGCTCCTTTATGTTTTCCATTTGACTACTTTGGTTTGCATTTCCACTTCGATATTTCTTTCCAACACTAGCAATAGCATGAGTTGCATCTTTTAGCCGTTCAATGTCTTCATCTAAATATTCCTCTTCGTCCACTTCCTCCTCTTCTGCCATGGAAAGAACAAACGATTCGTCATCAGGTTCTGCATCAGCCATGTTGAAATAGTGCTTATTTATAAAATTGTAGAAATAAGAGTAAAGTATTTATTGGTAATACCACAATATATGTATACTCTTGTATTTAAAAAGGGAATATTCTCAATTGACACTTGTAGAAAATACGAGAAATGTCAAAAACGATTATTTATTTATTATCTAATATTCTTTTGTTTATGACAAAACAACGAAGATAAGTTGATCATAAAGTAATCTTACAACAAAGTGGAAGCATTATAGCTTAGAATATTCTACTTAATTTATTATAACTGTAAATTTAGAGTTTATTGTATAAAAGTCACATTATGTATAAGATTATATCATATTTGAGTGCTTTTGAAACGTTCGGACAAGACTAGACTAGCGATCATAGATAAACACTCTTAAACACTCTCCAGTGTTTGAATAATTCGGGAAAGCCTGCAAACAGTTTCACACTTTAACTGATTTGTAACCTCTTTGTGAAACGCGCATACGCCACGCGTAAAAAAATGCAGTTTGCGCAAGCACTAATCAGGCTAATTATAATTCCGGCTGGTTCATTCAATGAATTAAGTAAATGATTTATGGATCAAGTAAATTAAGTAATAGTGGTATATTTTTATATGCTATGTTTATGTTCTTCAAAATGTTGTGAGATCCTCTTGAGTATTCACTACTTTATTTCTTGCCCTGTGTGGTCAATTGTTGTGTTTAAAGGATCAGAGCATTTTCATGTTGCAAATGCAATCAATCTGTAGTTTCTTTATTATACCTTTGTTAGTTATAAACTCATTATGTGAATTAATTAGAATGTGACCGAAATCCACAAAACACTTAAAGAATCAATAATTTAAATTTTATTTGTGTTGTGTGTTATGATAAGTTAAAATTTGTTGAATTACAGTGAAGACGTTTTTGTTGCGCACGATTTACTACTTACTATTTGCTTAAACAAAGTAAACTTTTAGTGTTTCAATGATTTTCGTTACGAAGTGTCTGATATTTTTTTGTATTGAGATGACTTTGACATTTTCTAAATATTTAATATTGTAATCATGATTTCGGTATGTTCTTTTTTCAGATTTACTAACTTCCTTAATTTATGTTGTTAGTAGTAAGGAAGATGTCGATTATTTCTTTGTCAGAGTAAATTGAAGAAATCAACATGGCAAATATATTATTACAACATCAAATATTAAATAAGTATTGAACTAAACTCATCTAAATAAAATACCTAAATTTTGCTTAAACTACTGGACGTACAATGTCCAACTCATATATTGTATCGGATTAATAACAAAGTAAATATATAAGGCATACCGTTCTGATTGTAATTTATTTTTAGTTCTCTCAAATATAAATCTGAAAGTTTAATTACCATTGTTACAATGTTATTAATAATGCAATCAGTGTGTTACATAAAAATAGTAAACGTTATATTAGTCAACAACCACTTTCTTTGCATTTTTAATTCCTTTAATTTTTTATTTTCAGGATTAAAAAAATTCTTTTAAGAACGAAAATTTGTTTAAACCATTGTTATTGTTTGATGCTTATGTAGTTTTGAACCTTACAAATTCTACTCCTATAAATAGCAAATTGCGCAGGAGTTGAGCAACAATTCTCAATTGCGTGGTGGTATCGGTGGCATGCGTAGATCGGAGGTTGGTGGGTTCGATCCCCGCGTGGGCACGTCTTTCGGCGAGATTGACTGGATGGTCTGATTGCGTTGATTTACATAAAAAAAAGAAATATATTCTCGCGTTCCTTTTTCTTTGCTTTGTTTTTAAAATAGTAGCAATAAATATATCTAATGTTTCAAACCACGCAGTCAATGTTATGGCTTTGAGGTGTGGGGCTAGGAGTTTCAACCCAAGGGTCGTGGGTTCGGTTCTCAGCTGCGAGGAGGGCGTTTTACAGAAACTTCGAATAACAAAATTTATAGACTGTGTCAGCACAGATGGGGCTTCGCCGGCTTAGCCGGCGAAGCCCCATCATACAACGACTTCGCCGGCTCCGCCGGCGAAGTCGTTATAGAGATCGCGCTTCGCGCGATCTCTA